>CABHPP010149559.1:9811-76691 GCA_902168425.1 Peromyscus attwateri
ATCTATCTATCTATCTATCTATCTATCTATCTATCTATCTATCTATCATATCTATCTGTCTAATCCATTAATCTATCATCTATCTATCTATCATCTATCTATCTATCTGTCTATCTATCTATCATCTACCTATCTAATCTATCCACCCACCATCTATCTAATTCTTTCTTCTGAATTGAGACTAAGCTGCATCCATCATACCCTGTACCTATAAATAGTTCACTACATCTTCCCTAAGAATAGAGGCATACTTTTATATGACCAATTAACTTATCCTATATGGAACCAGATGTAGTATCTTAGGCTTTATGAACCACACATGCTCTTTGTCACACACTCCTCTTTGTTCTCTATATAACCCTTTACAAATGTAAGCTCACAGGCGATAGACAGTATAGTTACCCACCTTGATACATTACTCTTAGTACTGTTAAGTTTATTTGTCTATCTTCTGATTTTACAGTTTGGCCCAGGAATAGCATCATCTCATGTCACTCAGGTGTACTTGTCACAATCTTCAGTATCCTTTATAGTAAACTGTTTTCTTTGATTGTTTTTGTCTTTTATAATATTGCCAAGACAAGTCCTTGGCTTTTGTCAGGCATCTCTAATTTGGAGTTTTCTGCTCTGTATGCTATGTAAGTGATGGAGAATCCTCAGCTATCCCATTGAAGATAAAATGTTCATGTACCCATCACTAACGGTGTCGGTGTTTCCAGCTGTCCAAGCGTTGTGTGATTTCTTCCTGATGTAGTGACTAGTCTCTGTCTTGAGTGTGGCTTCACAGACATTGTTATCCTGTGAGTAGAACCTGAAGGAAAATACTAAATGGCTGCTTGTGTGGTGTGGTTGTGTTACTCCTTTTAGGTTAAACTACTGTAGGTCCTGAATAATCACTGAGTAGTTGGATAGTAAGACATAGTCAGTGGTTAGAACAATCTATTTAAGTATTTAACATAAGACTGTTTTATATTGCTTTGCTTAGAAATGTTCCTGACTACCTGGGTGGCAAAACAAAACAAAAAGACATGAATGTTGTAAAGGGACTCATGATGAGGAAGGAGGTGACAGAAATGGGAGGAAGGTAAGAAGGGATGGGGGTGAGAGTAACCAGAGCTCTTTATATACAGACATGAAATAATTAATACAAAAATCCGTAATAACATCTAGGTCTTCTACCTTTCATTGTACATTATAGACATGCAATATATTATTAGTTTCAACCCAAAGATTTGTATATACGTTGGTCTGGAGGTGGGAGCAATCATTAATCTGCCTCAGATGTTCCCTAGATGCCTATATTTTACAGTTTGGTTCACAAACTACTGTTTAGTAGAATGGAATGAAGAAATAAGAAATCAGTCTTGACAATGACCCAGCTCACTTGTCCCAAATAAATCACAATCCAGCTCTGTCTATTCTAGAAGTGAGATTATTGTGTTAACCATATACATGGTTTATTCATTTCCAGATTTAAGTTTCTACCACCAGTCATCTGTCATGCTAAAGATTCAAAGACAAACATCACACTTGTGCTAACACCAAAGAATTGGACTGGCCACTTAATAAAAAACATTACTGTTTCTTTTTCTCTGGCTTCATCTTCGTTTTGGCAGAGCTTCGTTAAGAATACCAGCCTGGCTTTGAACTCACAATCCTCCTAACTGAGCCTCCTGAGTGCTAGGATTCCTGGAAGGAACCATTATACTCAACTCAAACATACTTCTTAAATCCCTGAAAGCTATGTACTTCAAACATGAATTCTTAGTACTACCAATGTAATTTGAAACTGGATGTGATAATAGATGGTAAATCAACATAACTGAAGGGATTTATCTTATCAAATAACAAAATGAAAAGTGAAATATTTGTTGAAAATACAAGAAATGAGGCCAACATACTTTTAATTACACTGAACTAAATATCAGAGTTGAGCCACATGCCTGCATGTCTGGAGTGCCTGGCCCTGGTCCTCACCTCATCATAGCAATCTGTTCACAGATGCTAAAAGTAGTTCTCCAATGCATGTCAATCCCCATCTGCTGTGGGATATTTGATACCTTGAGACTGTGTTAATAAAGTTAACCTTGAATGAGGGGGCAGAGCCAGTTACTAGCTGCGGAATTAGCCAGAGAGAAGCCAGGAATACCAACAGAGGAGACTCACAGGAAGGAGCAGGGAGGGACTTAGAGATTTTGCACTCTCTTCCATCTTTATTGAACACTCCACTAGTTAGAAAAAGGGATTCTCTGGGTTCACTTGAGAACACTTGTGCATTTTCTCTCTTCCCTCATGAGACAATTGTTCTTTGGCTTGAGATTATGCTGAGGAACGCATAAGAGAACCAGGATAATCCTTCCTGCTCATTAGCAGTCTTCTTTTCCTTTCCTCTTGTGAATTCTTTGAAGGAAGGGGTGTACTGAGGAATAGATCAAGGAAAGTGGAGGGGAATGGAAAGAAAGAGAGAAAGGTGGTAAGAAATAGAAGAGAGTGTGCTAGTGTGTGTGTGTGTGTGTGTGTGTGTGTGTGTGTGTGTCCTTTGTGAGCATGCACACAAAATGAAGGGGAGCCCCTGATGCTAATGTGCCAGAAGCAGAACTTTAACAGATTATATAGGTCAATGCCTTTCTTAGCTTTACAGATGAGGACATTGAATGCAAGAAGGATTAAAGGAATTACAGAAAGTGGCATGAGTCAGGGGCACATCTGGATCAGAGGACATAGGTGTCACCAGCCATGACCTGCTTCTTTTAAGGTGTTTTCCTGAGACTTCCAATAATGTCTGATCTGACCCATAAAGAGTGAAGAAATAGCCTTCTGCGTCATTTTCACCACTCAATGACATAACACAGAGCCTAGAGGGCATTGAAAATCTTTTGAGATCTCCTTTTAAATTTTACTTTATGTCTATGAATGTTTGTATGCATGTATGTATGTGTACCATGTGTGTGCCTGGTGCCTACAGCAGTTAGAAAAGGATATCTGATATCCTGTCACTTGAGTTACATATGGTTGTAAGCTACCATGTGGGTGCTGGGAATTGAACCTGGGTTCTCTACAAGAGAAACAAGTGTTCTAAACAACAGAGCCATCTCTCTAGCTTCTGAAAGGATATTTTAATAGAGTCTAAGAGTATTTGGAGGATAGAGATATGAGCGTTTTGTATGTAGGGATAGGGAAAACAGGCATAATACTAAGAAGAACACTAACTTTTTATTTACACATAGCTCAAAATTTAAAATCTTTCAACTTTTCCAAGACAAGGTTATAGGAAGGAGAGAATTATGACACATCTGATAATTAAATGGTGTCCTAAGATATCAATCACATCTTTACAGGCCACATCACAAGATCACTAACAGTGACATTAATGTGTTTTGGTAACACTTAGCAATCTGGACATTTAATACACTTCAGCCATTTGTTTCAGGTCACCAGAGGTTAACAAGCCAGCAGTGAATATAAGTCTAATTGTCTTTCATTAGGCTAAGTTGCCAATTTGAAAAGCAAGGACAACATCTCATGAATAATCTTGACCTTTGTCTCGGAGCAAGCCAGTGCATTTTTGATAAATGCACAGATACTCACTGTTGTGTTTGAAGGGTCTTATGGTTGCACCTGAGAGTCGAGCCCCAAGGATGATAGATGTGTGGTTTAACTCATCACTTAAAATGAGGCATCCCTAGGCAGAAAACAAACACAAACCACAAGATAACGAAAGGAAAGACAACATATGGGAACTAGAAAACACCATAATCTATGTTAAGTCCGAACTCTATTTAATTTGAAAAGTTTGAGATTCAGCTGGTATTTATATGGACAAAATCTAATCTTTCAGCTAGTTCATGGAGATGGCAAGCTGTTTGTAAGACATTGCATCTTTACTGGAACACTTGCAAATAGTTTTCAACAGAAAGATCATGCCTAAGCATCAGTTAGAGTCTAAAGTATTGAGCTTTGACTGAAGACTGATATTTGAGGAGGACTGTAGACTAGTTTGGTACCCGATTCTGTGCTAGATTATTATTTGGAAGGTTCTCATTAGTCCTCCTGGCAGCCTGGGGCTTCTTACAGTGAGGCATTTCAAAGTCTTACCCTGTCTTCTCATTCTGCCTGTGTTAACAGCCCATGGAGACAGAAGCATCAGTGTTCCATAGTTAAAAACTTTGAATTTGGAAAAGTGTGCATGGAAAGTCGGCATGAAGTGGGTAGAAAATACTGCTGCTCATCCATTATGCTTGTAAATTTGTTTTTCTTTAAAAATTTAAAATGAATACATTATAGAGCTGTTCAGGAGTACCCGAACTGAAGAGAAACGATGGCTGTCTTTTGTTTTCTGTGGTCACCTGGAATTGAGTTCCCCCTTATATTTTGGTAATTTCACATACAATATGTTTTAGGTTTTTGAAGCTAAAGCTAGAAAAATTGTCTTATCTCCACACTGAAGAATATGTGTCTATTTGCAATTTTTTTCTTTTGAAACATTTGAGAATTATTGTAAACCTTATGATACCTCACATTTGTGTTCTTTAGCTGTGTATTTACTATAAATAAGGCAGTTGATACTGTCACAAAGTTCCATATTTTTATATTAAATGTTACATATATTATATACCAGCATTTAATATGTCAATAAAATTAACATTCCCCACATATTCTAATAATAATGGTGTTATCTTCATTTTTCAATGAAGTTTCACAGAATCCAACTTAAGATTGTACATCACACTTAGCTGTCATTACATTTTTTAAAAGCATGAATATGATTATCATACTTGCTTATTTCGAATGAGGTAGCCAACTTCTCATTTCTTTCTCAGGAACATCCTTAAGCATTCTGGCATGATTTACAATATGAGGTACTTTATGATTTGGCATGTGCCTTCATTGTTGGTCTCTTTTTGGATCACGAACCCGTGTTCTAGTTATTCACACTCTGTGCTTTGCACATGCAGTCCCTTCTTTACTGTTCTAAGAAACAATGTGCTAACGTATCAATGTTCTGTTCTCATCGTTCTAGTACAGGCATTGCAAGCTATCTCAGGAAGAGCCGTCAGCTCTTTTGTCCTGTAGTACCCATTCAATTTCATTGAGTATATTGTTTCTCCACTGTAATTTAAACACATTTACAAGGCATGTGTCTTGTTCATCCTTTTATATCCTGTGTGTGGCTTCATGCCATGACATGTAGACTCTTAATAATTAGTCAACCAAATGAATGAATGAATGAATGACATAGAAACTTTTTTTGGTCTAAAGTAATGCTTAGTAAGTATTTGCTACTTGACAAATGTAGATGAAAGTCCTTAAAACTTAGGCTTTTCTAAGCTACTATTGAAGATGACATTTGATACACATTTAGTACAGCAATTCAGTAGCTGGGATCATCACAATGACTATGTTGATATATTTATCCAAAGATTTTGATGTTAAGAAAATGACCTTTTTGGCAACACTTCTGATAGAGGATTTGCCTGAAAGTGTAATTCTTATGAATAACACAGCAGAAGACACCTGACAACAAATGCTTACCTTTCCAACAAGTATAGGGATATTCATTGAGTTGGTTGCGAATCCCATCCCAAAGATCATCACTGCTTCTACATTCAAGAACTTAGCCATGAGCTCTTCCAGCTCCTTATGCTTATCCAAAGTACCTAAATAGAAGTTCACATGAGGAGTGATTCTTGCTTTTCAATGAGCCCAAGTTTAAAAACCCAAATTTCACTAAGCATACATCCACAAAGACCGGTAGCATAGCAAGAATCTTTGTCATAGTCCCAATATAGAAACAACTCAAAAGCCCATTTGTTATAAAATGAATGCATTAATTTTGGAAATACAGTTGAATGTAACCTAATGAAAGACAAAAATACTTCCTCAAACAATGGTATGGACACATTTTATGAAAGAAGCTGGACTCTTGAGTATAGGTTGGGAGTCCATTTATATAAAGTTTGCAAATCTGTAGCACTTGGATGTTAGGAAAGTGATAGTTTTTTTTTTTTTGAATCATAACAAGGATTTTGGGGTTCTCTGAATGGTCTATATTTGGATGCTGTTGGATACACAGGTATGTTTGCTTTGTAAAATCCATTGAGCTATATACTTATGGCTCCTTCGTTATGCATTTTACAGTGCAATGGAACTTATAAAACACACTACAATTCCTATATCCCACAATTAATGGTTACAACCCTCTTAGAGATTTCATTCACCTAAATGCACACAGATCCCACAACTTTTATAGCTACTAATGGTAATAGGTGAATTTATCAAATCTTGGAATGTGCTAGATACTCTGACAAGCCTGCTATCTAAATGATTTCATTTAATCTTAGGCTTCCAATAGTGCAGGTAATATTACTTTACCAATAAGAAAACTAAAGTTTAAAGACATCTCAGAGAAAACTCAACAGAGAGAATTTAACCTAACTCTAAATCTATGTTTTAATTCTCATGACCTTTCCCCGTCTCTTCCTCCTCATCTCCCTCTTCCTCTTCTTCCTCATTTTCCTACCACCTTCTCTCTTCTTTCTCTTAATCTTCTTTGACATGGTCTGGTTATATAGCCCTGGCTGCCTTCAAATTAGTGAGCCTCCAACTTCAACTCCCTGAGTGTGAGGATGACAGGCATGCATCACCATACCCAGCTTGTAACCTTTCATATCCTTGTTTACTGTTCTTTTCTTAAATATTATAATCATATTGCTTCTTACTGGTAGGAAAGGTGAATATTTCCTGAATTTTGTTTTTGTTTTTGTTTTTTTTGCAATTCGCATCTTTTTTTAATGTTTTATTTTATTTTATTTTACAATACACTTCAGTTCTACATATCAGCCACAGATTCCCTTGTTCTCCCCCCTCCCTCCCCCCTCCCCTTCCCCCCAGCCCACTCCCCATTCCCACCTCCTCCAGGGCAAAGCCTCCCCTAGGACTGAGATCAACCTGGTAGACTCTGTCCAGACAGGGCCAGTCCCCTCCTCCTAGGCCGAGCCAAGCCACCCTGCATAAGCCCCAGGTTTCAAACAGCCAACTCATGCAATGAGCACAGGACCCGGTCCCACTGCCTAGATGTTTTTAATCACTTCACCTTCTAGATCTACAGTACCCAGCACCATAACTACTAGCTATGTTGTTAGTGAAACTGAAGAACTGAGTTCTAAATTATATTTAAATTTTATTAATTTTATTTCAACCTTAAAATTAAAGTACTTAAAAATATTTCTTACTAAACACAGTGTCAACATTTTAATAAGATTTTGATTTCAGTTATGGAAAATTTAGTGTGTACACTGAGATATAATATGAGTAAAAAAAATACCAAGAGATTTTGTATTGGTTATATGTTTAAGTAGTAATATGGCTATTAGGAAACAAAAATGACAGCTCTTGCACTATATTTTTACTTGGCATTTTTCCTAGATAATAGATTATGTTTGCATGATAAACGATTTTATCCACTGAGCTGTCTCTCCAGTGTGATAATTTAAACTTTTAATTGCCCCAGCAAACTTTGAGTAAGAATGACTGTACTGTGTGTTGCTTCTGGCAACTCAGGAGATAAATAAATTCAAATTTGAGAGCAAAACAAACACACAAGTGGTGAGATGTAACTTGTATCCACAGGATTGTAAGAGCTGCTGCTGAGATTTAAGAGAGAGGAATATTATTACAATGTTTAGGATCATTACAAACCTTCAGTGTAACAATCAGTATGTATTACTATTTGGGCTGGAATATCAAGATACTATTCTCTCTAGTAAGTTAGCTCCCTTGTTATGCCAAAATGGTTAAAGGTACAATTTTAGCAAGTATTAGATGGCCAGTTCAAAGATTTAATTCTTAATATTTTTGTATTCAATATTAAGGAGGGTAGTTGAAGAGCAACTGTTGTCCTTTATGCGAAATCACAGTATTACACATAAACGAATTGGTGGCCTTCTCAAACATGAATTGAGTTGAAGCAGCATACAGTACAGTCCTTCTTACTCAAGGCTCAGTGGAACAGTTAAAAGTTAGACTGTCATACTGCAGACAAGGCTTGGATGATAAAAGCATTTATCATTCAAACTTAATGATCTGAGTTAATATCCCAGAACTCAAGAAAATAGAGAGCCAACTCCACAACTCTCTGGAGTTACACACACACACACACACACACACACACACACACACACACACACACCCCAATAATAAAATTTACAAAAAGGTTGAAATTTTAATATAAAATTTTGTATCATCAAATATGTTACACAACAGAAAGAGTAAATGAACTTTGAAGATGAAAATGTGAGCACATGATCATTTGTTGGATTCATTTTTATTTAGAAGACGCTGCCTTTCAAAGGGGATGATCCCAGGAGCAGTCAATCAAAAGTTAGGAGACTGGGTTCTGGCCCCAGATCTGCCATTAACAGCTGAATAGTCTCTGGCTACTGTCCCTGAAAGTTGGTAAAGAGATTGGAAGATATGGCTCTCCTGACATTGCACAAGTGCTTTTTTCCATATAGAATGGCCTCCCGTCAGTGGCAGCTCCCACTCACCCTTCTCATATCCACCCAACATGGGAGCCATTCTCTGCCACCTTCCTCAGCGGCCCAAGGAAAACTAGTCTGGAGATGACATAATCTTTATCCCACGATGATTAGTATTTCTATAAGTTGACTCAAGAAGTTGGAGAAATATCTATTCTAAGAGGAGTCCACAGGGTGCAGACAGTCACATGACAACCATCATTTGCATAGATGCCAACAACATCAGAATGTTCTTTTGAGCAAAAACTGTGGTATTGTAGTAGATGTGTTGTCATGGTGAACAGAATGCTTCTCCTGATGCTGACATTCAGTATGTAACTAGAGAGTTGTATGGAGTCTTCTTTATGGAGAATGAAGACAAGCGTGAGCTAAGAGCAGGGGATGAAATTAGGAAGATCAAAGATCTACACAGAGCCAAAGCAACAAGGTAACGAGGCAGCAAATATCAATATTTAGAGAAGCTGCTTAAAGACAGAAGGTGCCTAAATTAGTCAACTCACTAACTTTCCTCATAAATTGTTCCTGCCCAGATGATCAAATGAATAACTCTGTCACCACCAAATCACCCAGGTGTATGTGAACAGATACTTAAGATAACTCTCCACCTTTGTTCTTTCTAAACCTGCTATCCCACCTGCTTAGTTACAAGAGTTGAATCACTACTGTCCTTAGGATGGCGTGGGATGTGCTGCTAGGCAAACAGACAGCCAAGCAACTGTGGGATGTGCATGTGCCAAAGACTGTCTTGAGAGGTTGCCCAATATAAGTGATTCTTTATAGATTAATAAAAAATAAGGCTTTTTTGAATGAATTAAGTGCTGGTTTCTTATTATTCTTAAAAATGAAGGATGACTCCAGAGGGCAAAGAAGTCACTAGAAAATTGATGTGCTTCCTTTTCACAGACCCCCAGCTGTGCCTCAATCCAGTAAAGATGTTAAGTTGCAGCTGGTGGTCCAACTACTTGGATAGTTTTAGAAACAGCATTCAATAGTTTGTCTTTGGTATAGAAATCCTGTCTTTTGTAAATCCTGATAGAGTGTAACTATAGTCCTAGTTGAAGGAACAAACAAATGCACAGTCATTTCTATTTGGCTAGTGTCAGTGCCTCTACAGATTGCTGTGTTATGTAGATATTGACTCCTGTTATTACTTTGATGCTTTATTTATCCAGCAGGATACTAAAATTTGCTCTGTGAATAAAGGAATAAATGCAAACTGGATCTATCTTCTTGCCAGCTCACTAAGTGATAGTTTCAGATGCCAAACACTGAGTTCATTGCCATAAGTTAAGTGAATAAAAAGTAGATTCAGGATAAATTATCAACATTCTGGGCATGAACTACATGCTTCCGTTGGATTTTCAGTGATACTGACTGGCTCGCCCTCAGTCAAAATATAGAGATGTCTGGCTTTCATACTGACATACTAACACTGATTGATAGCAATGAATACGGGTATAACTGAGAAGTCCATTTCACAGTTATCAATTATTCCTCTGGCTCCCATGTGAGGCTATTTCCCTAACTGAGACTAGTCACATTTGGTTCCTAATAGCCTGTTTGCAGACTGTTTCTAGACTTGGCCTCAGCACAGGGTGTATTTACCGTGAAAACCTGCCAGCTCTCCCCATCTGTCTGTTCCAATGGTGCTGTGCTTTCAAGTCACATCTGTGCCACTCTGTGTGCACTGAGGATTCCGGCATTCAAGCCAGCATCAGTCCTTGTGCCTGAAGGAATCCAGCTTTAGGCATCCCACAGAAGTCTGTGGGTACCCTGTTCTTTTATTTGCATTTTATGGGGTTATTTTGCCTCTTGACTGACTTTACTTTTTGTTAAGCATTCAGAGAAAGAGGAGAACCTCGATCCCTTGCCTGGCTCCCGCCTTCAGAGACAAACAGCAGAAGCCACTTGCATCTGCACACCTACCTGGGACGTCATTTCAAACCAAACACTCACCACATCTTGTTAAATTAAAGCAGGGGTAGGTAATTAGAGTATGATGCAAGTGAAGTGTCTGAGGGAAGCATGGTTGTGCAACTGTGACAAATTTTCATGGCAAATGATACTGATGAGAGAAGAACCACAAAATTGACAAAATGGTGTGTCTCCACTTCATGTTCTCATTCTTTTATTTCTCTTTTTCACTGTTTCATTTTTTGAAAACTTCGTACATAAGTATTGTCTTAACAGAATTTTCTCCCCTCTCTTTCTTCCCTCCAAGTCTTTCAAGGTTCCCCTTTATTTCTTCTCAACTTCATGACCTCTTATTCTTTAGTTATTATTGTTTTACACACACACACACACACACACACACACACACACACACACACACACTTATATACACAACTTGCTGAGTTTATTTGATGTCGTTTGTATGTATATGTATTTTGGGACTGGATAACCCAGGGAAGACTGATCTCCCCTTCTTCTAACCATTAGTTGCCTGTAGATCATTATCTAGGGATGGAGCCTTAAGAGATTTTCCCCTTCTTGTTAGAATGTCAGTTGGTATTGCCTATTTCTCAGGTTTTATTTAGGCAACCATATTGTTGAGATTTTATTAATTCAGTGGCCTGTCATATATAGAAGACACTATCTCGCAGAAGATTACTTTTTGTAATTTTATATATAATCATGGCATTTTAATATACATATAGACAGTGAAATATCAAACAAATTAATATGCTCATTGGCTCACGTAGTAACCCCTGTGTTGTGTGTGTGTGTGTGTGTGTGTGTGTGTGTGTGTGTGTGTGTGCAGGGCCTCTAGAATACATTTCTTAAACAAGAAATTCAAATTATGGGGTTATGGTTATATCTCAGTTGGTAAAATATGTGTGTTGCATGCAGAGGGCTGTGGATTCAATCCATAGTACTGACAAAAAAAGAGGAACAAAACTGTAGCATCCAGAACCTAGTGCTGGGTGAGACCATTGATGTTTTTCTATCCCAGCAGTGTGCTCAGACATTCCCAGCACTATGAAAGCTAGCCAGCAGGGAATGAGTTTTCTTGATAGTCAAGGTTGATTTCTCCATGTCCTGAATCCCATACTAAGTGATGTCTTCAGCAATAGGGTCTTACCATTTAGTTTTGATGGGTGACTAAAAGCAAATGGCAACATATTGTGTTCTTCTGGGTGCTTTGGGGTGACTAATAACTCACAGGGGGAAATCCCCTACCTAGGCCTGAGATTTTCATTTAATAATTCATGTCTTCTGGGAGCAGCACAGTCCACCATGCAGAATAGATCTATTCCGATTTCTTTAAAAACATATTATATTTTAAAAATTAACTTATAAACCAATGGGTTTTCATCAAGTTTCCCTGTAGTTTTGGTTAACTTACCTCCTATTCTTTGTTCTCTGTTATCTCCCAACCCTCATACTCATTTAACCCTTTAACCTTGGAGTATTTCCCACTGTCCTTTCATGACACCTGTGTTCTACCACTAAGATGCAGGGTTCCGTATAGTTTTTTTTTTTTCATATACTTTCATTTCAGTTAAGCCTTTCCCATTCTCTCATTTTCTCACTCTCACCCACTTTCATGTTTGAATCTTTCTGTCTCTGGGGTTCTCTCTATTTTCATTTTACCCACATATCTAATGATATGGTTTACGCATGTATTCCAAATTAAGTATACAAAAGAAATATTTAAATCTGACTTCCACATATGAGAGATAACATGTAATGTTTGTTTTTCTGAGATTGGGTTACTGTACTCAGAATAATTTTTTTTCCAGTTCCATCCATTTACCTGAAAATTTTATGAATTTGTTTTTCTTTCTATCCAAGTGAAATTCTATTATCTATGCACTCTACATTTAATTATCTATTTTTCAGTTAATAGACATAAATTAATTTCTACTACTGTAAATAGAGCAACTGTGAACATGGATCTACAAGTATCTTTGTAGCAAGATATAATGTACTTTGGTATATGCCTGGGAGTGGTGAACTCGGTTGTATGGTAGATTGATTTCTAGTCTTCTGAGAAACCTCCAGACTGATATCTAAAGTAGTTGCACTAGTTTACACTTTCACCAAGAGTCCTTCACCACATCCATGTCAATATTTATTGTCATTTGTATTCCTGATAATGGCTATTCTGACTCAAGTAGACACAAAGCTGGGAAGGAGATGGGTGGAGGGTACTAGAAGGAGTTGGAGGCAGTGGTGGGTGAGACTTTATTTTTGGATACCAGAATTATAATTTTATATACTTCTCCTGTGTCACAAATTCTTATTCTTGTTTTTTGTCAGAAGGATAAATCTGGAAACATTACCCTTAACTTCATAAGTACAGACTAGAGAGCCCCTGGATTACTTAGACTTACAATGTACTCTTCAGTGTTATCTAGGAGAATTGTTCTTAGTTTTGATTTCCCAACATATGGACTCTAGCAGTATTGAGTAACAAGTCATTATAACTATGCCTGGACTGTGTGTTTTATCTTCAGGAGTGGGGAAGAGGAAGATGTTTACCTTCAAATTATCAATGTCTGAGAATCTCCAGGTTAATCATCCCAGGTATCCCTTTTGGGCATGTACTCTACTGATGTAAAATTGTTGGCATATTACATTGACGTATTATACTTGCTTGGTTCTGTTGAACCTACAGGGCCAATTTCTACACTTTTGGAGATATCTGTGCATGTTGAAATCTGGCTTGGGTGTAATTCCTAATGCTGTCAGAGGAAGGGCAATTACCTTGCCAGAACTCTGTTAGGTCTCAGGAAATTGCCAAAAGGCTTTCAGAAACCAAGATATATTTTCCCTTTTCTACTCCCAAGCAACTCCTCTGAGAGTGCCCTTCTCCTTACAAGGACCCTTACAGAAAAATAAAGATGCTTGAGAGCAATGCAATGACATTTCATTAATCAGCGTTTACAATAATTTGGTCTGAAAGGAACTGGCACCATTTATGAACAAGTGGTTTTCTATATAAGTAAAATAATTGGAGTGGGGATCTTTGTAACTTACATAATGAAACCAATTGTTTATGCATGCTTGCAGCATTGATTGCATAAAGTGTGTTCATTAAAAAAATCTTTTGTGGTAGTAGATCTTGTGCATGCTAGAAAAGTACTCTACCACTGAAATCACTTAAAATAACTAAGATCTCTACTTGATAGAAATTCCTGAGAAACTACTCATTTCCAGAGAAACTTGAACAGTTTAAGTTTTACTTATTTAGAATGTTTTAATATAGACATCTTGCTATTCCCCGCTGGATTTTTCTTCTGAAGCTTGAAATAACGAAACTATATATCTCCTATATTTAGCTTCAATTTATTTGGCAAAAAACATAGAATTACTTAATAGCTAAAGTTCACGTTTTTATAAGGACTAGTCCAGAAGCCATGTTACAGGAGCAGGATAGAGTATTTACATACTAGTGGTTAAGGGGAATCTTCTTAAACTGAACAGAGAGAGATTTCAGCACAGTTGTGCATTGCTAGTAATGTTAGCATCACAGCTGAAACTTTAGATGTAAAATATGTTCCTAGTACATCCTTTTGTGTGTGTGTGGAGTCCTAAGTCAATAAGATGTGTTCCTTTCGATGACTTGAAAAATGAAAGCATTGATGGCTATACCCTCAAAGCTGCAATAATAGTTGAAGGAACATTCCCAAGTGGGCATGTGTTTAAACTAAGCAGGTTTATTTTCTTTCTTTTTATTCCTTTTCAAGAGTGGATAAATCACTAAGTTGAGATGAGCTCTTGTTGGCATAAGTATTGCCTTGTGGTCTTCCATGCATTTTCTTAGATGTGAACTTGTGAGTAAGAGCACTATTAGGTCATTGTGACTATTAGCTTGTGACTATTAGCACCATTGGGTGACACTACAACAGCACATAGGGTTTGGGGGTTATGTGCAAATGATGTGCTTCCAGTCATCAACTTTGTGTGTGCAAGGGAAGAAAGATGAGAAACCATACATTTTTGTAGAGCTGATGTGGGAAATGAAGAGAAATGAAATAAGTGCTTCTTCATGACTTCTCCCAATTTAACCTTTCTTTGATTTCAAGATATGGAAAGCAGCATGTGTCAGGATATGTTCAATGATCAAAACTAACTCACTTCACTGATTTTCTGGGTGTCTCTTAGCTACTTGCCATTCTCCATTGACAGATATTATCTGCCAAGCATATGTGTTTATCCTACACAAAGTAAAATACCACTATACTTTGAGAAAGTCAGCCATGCTATCTAGTTTCTGGTAGTCCTTGGAGTGTGGTCCCTAGGACATCAGTGTCCAAATCAGTTTGAACTCATTAGAAATGCAAAATATGTCTTTTCCTTTTAGGAGGCAAATCTGTTGTTACTTAATTTGCAACATTAAACATTTTCTTAAGACTATGAAACATATTTTCCAATTCAGTTACCTGAAAATATTTTAGATGGGTGGCTCTCAGAACAATGATATTTTGAATGAAGAGTCAGTTTTCTTTAAGGATTTGTATGACTCCTGGTATGCTGACCACATTCCAATGGATGGATCAACACCCAGGAGTATACAGACAGCAGAAATGCTGTCAATGGTTAAGTACAGATAAAAGAGAACAGGAAGCTGGGGAGCTAGGGGGTTTGGCATATGATTGGGAGCAGCTAAGGAGAGGAGATGAATGTGATCAAAATACATTTTATAAAATTCTCAGAGAATTAATATAGTTTAAAATATAATAAAAATTTAAATATATTATTTTAAAAGGTATTTGCTTTAATTTGAGTTATCTGTTGCACGTATCTGAATAATTACACTTAAAAATGTCTATGAAAACTCTGATGGTGTAGTCATCTACCACCTCTAGATAACTGTATTTTTTTTAAAGCCGATCTGTCAAATAGTTATCTGAGAGGGGCTTATGATTTGTTACACATTAATTGTAAGTCTCATTGATCAGATTGCCTATGATATTATGTAGGCCTGAGCCACGCTGGTGAACCCTGCATTTGCCACCTAGATAGACAGTAAAGAAGCTGACTGAGGCCAGGCGGTGGTGGCGCACGCCTTTAATCCCAGCACTTGGGAGGCAGAGGCAGGCGGATCTCTGTGACTTTGAGGCCAGCCTGGTCTCCAAAGCGACTTCCAGGAAAGGTGCAAAGCTACACAGAGAAACCCTGTCTTGAAAAATCAAAAAAACAAACAAACAAAAAAACAACAAAAACAAACAAACAAACAAACAAACAAAAACCCAACATGATGAAGAGTTGTAAAGCATTTCACAAGAGCAAGTATGCACTATGCTTTTGTCTGAAGTGTCCTGAAGTATCATTTCTTTCCCATAAATTTTACTCTTTCTGTGAGAAAAAAGTTGTTTCCTTTCCTGAAAGAGAAGAAAATAATGTGCTCCACTTTGCATATTCAGTAATTCATCTACCATTCATTCATTCATTCATTCATTCACTCACTACAGCATTCCAGATGGCCAGTCCCTCTGCTCAGGATATTTACATTTGAGTAGTAGAAACATGCTTATACACATACAACACCAAGATTATTTTAATCAGTGATGAATGTCAGTAGGAAAAAAATGAGGGAAAGGGAAAAAAAAGGATGTTCTGAAGGAGATATGATAGTTGTTATTTTAGAAGTCTGGCTGTGAAAGATCTATTTTAATGTGTTCAGAAGAATTAAGCACATACTTAAAAAACTTTGTGATTAAAAACAGGATGACTGACATTTTAAAAAAGATGCATATATTCCTTTTTCTTCTTTTTCTCCCTTCTTCCTCCTCTCCTTCCTCCTCCCCTCCTCCCCCTTCATCAATTTTGTCACATTTGAAGTATACAATATCAACATGAATCTGATTTGATATGTAGTACCATGAGTCTTTTGGATTGTCCAGAGTCTGGGGAGACACTATGCCCGGCATGGGATATCTGAGGGAAAAAAAATCTGCATATACTATGCTCTCATGTTTGTTAACTTTATTCCTCTAAGACAAAATTTTATCTATTCGGCTACAGCTCTGTCAGGCATTCGGGGCAGGAATAAATCTAGATGTGCCACACTCCTTGTCCGTCTACTATATTTCTCTAGGATGAAATCCTGTCTGTATAGTTCCAGTTCCATCCTGATGCTCAGTTCTTCTTTGTTCCCTCATTTACAGTCCTCTCATAGTCCTGCTAACCATTAAGCTCTTATGCTTCCAGGCTCATCTTCGTCCTCTGTTTCTTCACCCTCCATCTCTACTTGTTCTCTCTTCCTGGCTCAGATGAACTCTACAAGAGTTCTGCCTTACCATCTATGAAACCCTTCTCCCTGGTCATGCCATTCTGTCTGTCTCTACAGAAAACACCTGTTTCTCTTTCTCTGCCTCCTCAGGAATGTTGCTCCACCCTACCTTCCACCTTGATATGTAAAAACCTCTTTTGTTCTCAGTCAATTGCTCTGGAGAGCCACTAGGTCTCAAGGCAAGGGGAGAGTCTGAGTTTCATTAGCACAAGAAACAAAGCTATGTGTCCCCAGCCAGCTTGTCTCCTAGGCTCAGTGGGGGAGTTAGTTACCTAGAAATTCAGCAGGTCTGAGGAGTTGAGCTATTTGCCAAATGGTCTTGAAATATCTGGGCATGCAAAAATTTCATAACAGAAGACAGCTGAAATATTAAAAGCTGGATAACATCAAATATTCATAATAAATGGCTTGCCTTTTGACAGATCTTTGGTTGGTCAAAGTATAGCTTTAATACACAGCTGTATCTCTATAATATATTCCTGTGGCTCACCACAGAATCTGAGACTCAATAGGACAGAATTCCAAATTAATCAATGTACTTACCCATTTCATGTCTGGTGCTGGCCACACCTACACCATACTCTTCTAAAGCATCCTTTACTGTCTTCATGGACTCGTCATATTTGCTTGCGAGCCCAAGGTAGTTGTAGGAGCCCATGTTGATGACATCTTTGAGAACTCTTCCAGTATACCTTGTAGGAAGATAAGCAAGTGAACACACAGTGCTATCTCATTTGATATTCTACTGCCTCAAAGACTTCAGTTTGCCCAAGCCTCACATTGTCTTTTCCATTTTAACTTGTGCTGTTCTTGGCATAGTGTTCTTTTTTATTAGAGGAATATAACCTGATAGTGAAATGGGGCACAAGATTAGTGAAAGGACCTGGTGCCCAGTGCATTACCCGGCACTGGTTTTCCCTCATTGATTTTATGACACCTAAGTTCTGGTTGAAAGTGCTACTAAAGACCCATAGGAAGGTGACCACTGAACTTAGCTTGGCAAAATGGTCCTTCAGGTTCCTGCTTCATAGAGGAAACTGCCAGACACACAGAGAAAAGTGACTGAGAGACTCTAAGCCTGTGGGCTGAAGACAGATGCCCCAACCTTACAGAAAAACTTTGGATGACTGTCCAGGCTGCCAGCTGTCTCTGTCCACTCTTGCAAGACTCTCAAAAGTTGCTTGCATCCATCTACCATTTCTCAGGTACCATTATATTCCTTCTCAGGTCTTTGATGTGGTTGAAGACTAAATACTTACAATTTTCCTTAATTATGATAAAAGATAAGTTAGATATAAAACCTTAAACTCACAAATATAAGATAGATAGGATATCTTCTTTAATATTGTAACTGTAATTCTTGCTCAATAATTGTTTTGTTATATGTAATTTTACTATGTTAAAGTTAAAACCTTCCTTCTTTAAAAAGAAGAAAAGGGGAAGTGCTGTGGGATGTTCTATATGACAAATATGTTAATAAATAAAGCACTGATTGGCTGGTAGCCAGACAGGAAGTATAGGCGGGACTAACAGAGAGGAAAATTGAGGGAACAGGAAGGTGGAGAAGAGACTGCCTGGAGCTGCCGCCAGGACAAGCAAGATGTAAGGTACCAGTAAGCCATGAGCCACGTGGCAAAGTATAGATTAATAGAAATGGGCTAAATATAAGAGTAAGAGCTAGACAATGATAGGCCTGAGCTAATGGCCAAGCATTTTAAATAATATAAGACTCTGTGTGTTTATTTTGTAAGTGGGCTCCGGGACTGGTGAGACTTTGTAGCTGGAGACTGGCGGGACTTGGGAGCTGGAGAGAAGCTCTCCAGCAACAGTGTTCTTTTTTTATTAGAGGAATATAACCTGATAGTGAAATGGGGCACAAGATTAGTGAAAGGACCTGGTGCCCAGTGCATTACCCGGCACTGGTTTTCCCTCATTGATTTTATGACACCTAAGTTCTGATTGAAAGTGCTACTAAACCTTCTACAGAAAAAAAAAAAGAAAACAACAACAACAACAAAAACAAACTCCCAGTCATCACTGAGTCCACCATTGAGAAAGCAGGAAGGTACAATTTGACAAAGAAGTTGACAAAGGCTCTTTCAGGTTGGCAATCTGTGCTGTGTACCTGCTGACTCAGGTAAAAAAAAAAGCCTCCTTGGCAACTTAATCACTTTTCTTCCACCATACCATTACAAAAGGATAAGCAGGTGAAGATGAGCCTCATCCACACCTTAGGTTTTTCAGATCTGTAACTGGTGTCCTTGCTAGAATTTCCCTGAGTGTTTACCCATCAGGCACCCCCAGCTGGCTGCTTCACCTGAATGTCCAGTTATAGTCATCCGACACTTTCTCCATTATGTCCAAGTAGGGGCCTGGGGCACTGCAGACGGTCTGATTCCAGCTGTCTCTGATTCTCATGTAAAGGTTCCTCTTATAAAAATTCTCAAAGTCCTGATAAAGCGGCACAAAATCCTGTCATGACAGAAGTGGAGGCAGAAGGTTAGCTTTGTTCTTTCTTTCTTTTCTTTTTAAAAAAGATCTTATTTGCAGTTGAAATCTAAGAAAAGTGAAAGAACCTGGTTAATTCATAAAGAGATCTTCTGTTGGGCAAGGACAGGTGGATTGGGGAGCACATAGAGCTCACACAACTGTGGGGTCTCCATGCTTAAAGAACCCGCCCCTAATTCGAGTGGAAATAAATGTGGGCTCTGTGGCACATGGCTGTAATTTCAGATTTTTAGGAGGCCAAGTTAGGAAGACTGCAAATTCAAAGGCTGCCTAGGTTACAGAGTATATTCAGAACCAGTCTCAACAATTAAACGAGTCTCTGCTAGAAAAGAAGTAGAATCGAATGACCAGTGAGGCAACTCTGTGGTAGGCTTTATAGAGAAGGTCCTAGACTCAGTCATTGGTGGTGCTAAGTAAAAATGGATAACAAAGGTGCTAGCTCAATTTAAGAGAAAACGGCAGACAAGGAGTTTCTTTACTGCCCATTAAAAGGCGTTATTCCAGTTGCAGGGTTGGGATGTATTGATACTCGAGCAGTTCAGTTGGAAAAAATAGTTGAGATATTAGTATTGGTTTTTGAATCTAAATACCCTCCTGCATTGTGCTTTCAGAAAAGCAGGTGGATGAGAATTGTGGTAGGAATCTTCACTAATCACGAGGAACTTGATAGTGACTTGAGGAAAGAATTTGAAGTGCCTGTTGGCAAAGAGCTGTGACATGCTGAGGGCCAAGAACTGAGCTGACAAGGTTTGGGAGGGACCAGGCCCCTCTCGTAGGAGAAGTAACCGCTTATGTTTCTGTACAAAATGTCACCCACGAATATAAAGGTATGCAATAAGCAGAAGTTAAAAACAGAGCATCTATGATTTTATCATTTGGCTCATAATAGTTGGTGTTAGGCAGAAAACACAAAAGTCAGAACTATGGCCTGAGCCAAGTGCTTTGGGCATTCACAGTCCTGGAGCAGGAGAGAGATTCACAACTTCGTTGGAGGAAATGAGGAGACTTTATGGAAAAAGAACTTTGTAAGTGGTGGTAAGGCAGAATAAAGTTGTGATGGGCAAGAATAAGGAAGAAGGCTACACCATATGAGTAGGTTTGTTTGCTAGAAATAGAGAGCATTTGAGGAGAATGAGTGAGAATAAGCCATCTGGTGTATCCTGTTGTCCTTTGTTCAGAATTCACCTCATTCAAAGTCAAGGCCAATGTTAAGATTCACGTGGCCTCTGAGTACCTTTCTTTTCCTGCCTTCTAACTTCCTACAATGTGGATAAGGCTGTTGTGTCACCTAGGCACAGAGTAAAGGAGACTTATACAGGTGTCTGAGGAGACTGACCTACAGTCAATGGGAAGGTGCTGAATAACTGGGAATAAGCTTTCTCATTGTCATTGTCGTGGTCATCCTCTTTGCTCTTCTTTATTGTGTGGAGCTAGTTTCCTGAGAAAGGACCCTGGGAAAGCCATTGTGGAATATCTCTCTATGCTACTGATTTGCCTACTCACTCCTTGAGTTAGTTGACTCTATAGAAAAATGCAGAGAATATGCCACTTTTGATGGCAAGTGGCTGTACCCCAGTCACATCCCTTTCTGTTATTTCACACTTTGGTGCTAAATGACAATGACAGGATTCCTCAGAGGGAAATTATGATTTTGTGTAGGAAAGAATGCTCATAAACACGCATGGAAGGAACTTCCTATTGCATGAAAATTTGCCACTCTGCTGGTTACATTTGATAACTTCAAATCACTTGATTTCTCTAATAGCCGTGATATAGGTCTTATTATAAAAATCTATGAGTTTATGTGATGAGTCATAACATCTTTTCATGCTCTCACAGGAAAAAGATACGGTTTGTTTCCTCTTTGATTTCGTAACTTTTCAGACTGTTCCTTGCTTTACAAATTAGTCTAATGAATATTTAGCATTTCAAAGACAGAATGTTTGTGATAGGACTTATTGTTATCAATCTGTAGATTTGATTTGTCATTTGGCTTATTTTATTATTATTATTTTTTTGGTATTGCTGACATAAAGAGCTCAGTGTAATAGAGACAATGAGGACACAGTCCTTTGGGGATATGGTGTAGGAAAGAGTGAATTCTACCTAGAACCATATATATAAAAGAGTATTGATCCTTCTTTATTATGCCAGTTCTTTTATTTTCTTTAAACTTATATGATAAGTTTAAAATAAAGATTTGCTAAGTGTCAAAGATACAGCTTCAATAGAAAGAGTAACAGAATGTCAGAAACCATCACTACACAAATTAGAAATTGTAACTAGTTCAGAGTTTGAGCTTTGCAGCATGTGTAAGTTCTAGAGAATAAGTGGACAGGATGGTGGTTATATTTATAATAATGCACTGTGTGTTTTAAGTTTGATTAAACAGAAGAGCTTAAATGTTCGTACCACAAAAGAAAAGGAGATGAAGTGGGTGTAATAGGAAAGAAAGAGGCAAAACTACACTTATTTGCAGATGATATGATTCTACACATAAAAGACCCTAAAGACTCTACTGGGTAATTTCTACAACTGCTAAATACATTCAGAAAAGTAACAGGATGTACAATTAATACAAAAAAGTCTGTAGCTTTCAAACACACTGAGAATGCAATCAAGAAAAAAAAATCTCATTAATATTAACCTAGAAGAAATCTTGGAATAAATCCAATTAAGGAAGTAAAAGACTAGAATAAAAAGAACTTTAAGACATTGAAGAAGTGTAAGAACTATAAGAAGAAGGAAAGGCATCCCATACTTATGAATTAGGATTACTATTATAAAAATGGCCATCCTACCAAAGTGATTCACGTAAAGAACACAATTCCTATCTAGATTCCAATGTAATTCTTCACATAAATCTTAAATTTCATCTGGAAACACACACACACACACAAATCCAGAATAACCAAAATAATTCTGAACAATAAAATAATGAAAATGCTGACTTCTCTGTAGAAAGTTGAAATCTGATTTTACTAATGAACTCATTTTCTAAGATATTCTAGAACTTTCGTATTTTTGGAGTTGTTTCCCCAGCCTGTCTACACACTATTATAGATGCAAGTGTGAAAAAATCTTCACCTTAGAAGAGTGGATTTGCTTTTGAGCCAGAAGATACGTGGAACCGAGCCTTATGAGGAGGTTAGATTTTTCACTCGCTAGTGATTCCTATTGTATCTAAAGTTACCCCCCCCACACACACAGACAGACACACATTAAATTTATAAAATTTATAGTGTGTGTGTGTGTGTGTGTGTGTGTGTGTGTGTGTGTGTGTGTTAGTGAACTAGTTGAAGGATTTGGTTCTCCCATTGTGTGTCCTAGGGAACTAACTGAGGTTTTCAGACTTGGTGGCAAGTACCTTTACCTGCTGAGCCATCTTGCTATCTATTTGTTTTTTAGTTACAGGTGAGGCAGGAGTGAGCTATACAGATACTAAAGTGAAGATGATTCCATGTGGTGATATACTTTGTACCCTAATAAAATTTGCCAGAAGATCAGAGAGACAAAGGAACAAGCCACAACAGCTACCACCTCTTACCTCACCAACTCCTCAGCCTGAAAAAGCCTCTAGTTCCTGTCTCCTCATGCCTTATATACCTTTCTCTGCCCAGCCATCACTTCCTGCAATTAAGAATGTGTGTGCTTCCCAAGCAAAGGCATGAGGTCTCAAGCACTAGGATTAAAGGTAAGTGGTTCCCAAGTGCTGGGATTAAAGATGTGTGCCACCACTGCCTGGCTCTGTTTCTCTCCTAGACTGAGTCAATCTCATAGTTCAGGGTGGCTTTGAACTCACAGAGATCCAGACTGATCTCTGCCTCCCGAGTGCTAGCATTAAAGGTATGTGCCACCACTACCTGGCCTCTGTGTTTAATCTAGTGGCTTGTTCTGTTCTCTGATCTTCAGCAAATTTCATTAGAGTACGCACTATATCACCACAATTCCAGAAAGAAGAAAATGGAAATTAAAATCCCTGACATAGGTGGAATGAACAGAAAGAGTTTGAAGAAGAGCAAGGAGGTCTTAGTATTTGAAGTAGAGCGAGCCAAGGGAGAATGGTAGAGAAGATGAATTAGAGACAAAAGAGGGGACCACATTCTGCAGAGCTTCCATCAGGTCTGTTTTTTGGTTAGTGACTTGGACAGACACTAGTACTAGACAAAGATGGGATGTGGCTTGACTTGGGTTTTAAAAGAATCATATTGATTGTCTGCTGAGAAGAGATCGTAAGGTAAAGGATGGGCATCAAGTTCATTGGTAAGAGAAAATAGTAGTTTGGACAGAGCTGCAGCAGCATGAGCGGTAAAAACAAGAACAAAACAGAAAACCAACAGCCATCTGATGAGAAACATATTTTGAACACAGGGTGATAAACAATTACTGACAGATTTGTCTTGGGATGCAAGAGAAAGGGCAGCATCAAGGATGACGTGGATGATTTTTTTGCAGAGCCCCTGGACTTTCAGAGTCATCATTTACTGATCTGGGAAAAATTGTAGAAGATGAAGGCCTGGAGGGGAAGATGTACTGGGACGAAGAAGTAAGAATATTATATTCTTACTTCCTTTTGTTTTCTCAATAAAATAGGAAGCAATAGATTATTGTTGAGTATCAAGAGAGTCAAGAGGTACTGGAGGCTTGAAGAGGGAAGAAAATGTAAGGAATGGCTACCTGCAAGAGGCAGTGGCTAAGTACACTAATGTGATTGGCAGATATCACTCAACCACCTGGAACTTATTTACCACGAATGTTAAGGAAAAGCAGCTCTCTTAGGCAAGGGTAGATATCAAGTAGAGTTTGTGTCAGAGTCCATGGAATTTAAACTGAATAGAGGCAGGAAAAAGTGAACACAGGGAATTGAGAGAACTTAAAATCTGATCTGTGATTGAGGCCTTGATGGATGGGATGGGGTACAGTTGCTAGAGGCAGTGCTGGAGGGAGAAAGCTAGTAAAGACAAACGCTTTGGACAGACCAGATGGTTAGGATGTGTGCTCAGGTTTGACTCATCCCTATCATCAGTTGTTAGTCATTGATGGTGAACTTCAAAAAATAACACCTCAGTAAAGCATATATGGGCCACCTTTCATGGAACTGATGGTACCTAGCTGGACATGTGAAAGGAGATGAGCACCTAGGGACAGTGAGAGATAGTGCTGCCACCACCTGAGAACTGGTGGTGGCTGAACTTCCAAGGAAGAGCTTCTGGAATAACAGGTATTGACTTCTCCTGTGATCATGTTTAGAAATGAAAGATCTAGGTGCCATAGAATCTTCATTAGATTATGAATACCATCCCTTAATCTGTATACATCACAAACTAGAGAAGTATTTTTATGAAGCATTCACTCACAACTTTGATTGCAGAGTAAAATTACCCAGTGAGCTTTTTGTACTGTTTTATCCAGGCTTTACCTCAAAGTAGTTAAATCAGAGAGTTCTTGTGTAAAGTCCAGACATTGGTTTTCTATTAAAATTCCTTGATTTCAATGAATAACCAGGGCTACAAAGCAGTGGTTTAATATTCCTGTCTTGAAAACTGAAGGCTAAATATAGTCAATTCCTAGATTTACCCCAAGAATCTCTCTAGACACTCATAGGTTCACACAGTAAGATCAGTGCCTGAGCCCCCTGTCTGCCATATTACCTGAGTACTCCAATTACCCTATCCTTCATATTGCTCAGGAGAAAGCTTCTTTGGGACCATCCTGATATTGTTTCAGGATCCTTAATATAGATGACACAGGACAAATTACAATTCGTGTAAATGTGAATATTTATTTAAAATTTTATACAGTTGCCACTTGTTGAGTTCTCTTTGTTTCAAGTGGGTGCAGCCAGAGATGCCTGGGATGTACTTGATCAGGTATCAATATGACTTAGACACACAGTGGAGACAGTGTTTCAACTACAGCGTTTTATACCAAGCTAGTGTCCTTTTCCTTTTTGAGTTTACTGGTAATTTTACCAAGAGTCCTGAGCCTGTGTTGTAATCATACAGTGTGGTTTGGAAATTTGTATTCTTTTTTCCCTGTTAGTACAGAGAAAAGAGATTATCAAAGCTGACTTAATTACTTTTCTGTTACTGTGATAAAGCATCATTACCAAGGCAATTTAAGGAAGAGAGAGTTTAATTTGGCTTATGGGTCCAGAGGGATAAACTTTATTTTGCCTTACATCTCCAGAGGGATAAGCTTCCATCATGGCAAGAGGCCCAGCAGCAAGTGGCAGGTACTGCAGCAAGCCCAGGAAGTTGCAAGCTTACCTCCTGACCCACCAAGAACAAAGGAGAGAGGTCAAGCTGCAAGTAGGGTGAGACTCTGAACTCTTAAGCCCTCCCCCAAATGACATACTCCCTTCAGTAAGACTACACCTGGTTAACCTCCAGAAACAATGCCGCCAACTCAGGACCAAGTGTTCAAGTCTAAGCCTATGGTTCAAACAAATAAAAGAGCCTTTATGTTATAAAGGAATCAATTTGAGGTCATTTGTGTAAGAAATCAAAACGGCATAAAAGCAAACAAATGTTAAATGTAGAGAAGTATTTCCATTTGAATGGAGAAGTGGGAGAAATAATAGGAAAACTGAGTTAATGAGTTCTTATATTTTTGGTTATGAAAAAGGAAAAGGGAGAAATCAAGGCGTTCATTTACAGATTTTTGAGGAAAACATTGGATCATCTTCATTGCCGATTAATGAATGCGCTCCCTTTTCTGAAGCTATTTTGCCCATAAGCTGGTTTCTTCTAAGGGGACTATCACAAGTGATGGTGTTTAGTATACAAAAATGCTCATTTTCACTAAAGGAACCATAGGTTACTGGAAAATAGCCTATTACATACTTTGATGAAGAGTCTACAAAACATGGTTTAGATAATTTGTTAACACAAGGCAAGGATATTGACAGAATCAGGGCATTAAAAAAAATCAAAGGTCAGACTGAAGACAGGATTGGGAAGACTAAGTTACTTCCAAAGAATATAGCCATTAATAATTATAACCTTTTACTCCAAAAGGTTCTAAAGGAGGTCAAATGGGACAAGTAACAAATATTAAAATCATAGTTACTAAGGAGAATATATTGCATCAATCTGCTTCATAGAGAACAGACTGAAAACTACTTATTTTATAAAGAAATGTAAATTACTGAATTACTTATTGCCATGCCTGTGGTCAAACAATTATTGTAACACTGGGGACAAAAGCTGAAGTACAGGTTACTGTGTGATGCTCATAGCCCGTCATTTGAGACTGAATGAATTATCCATTCTTCTTATTGCTGAACAAATTGGGGCTTTATAGCTTTCTGAGTATTTCCTGGGCCAGAAGGGAATTTTCCTCCACTAAAGTCTCTGACAGCAGCCACCATCAATGCAAAATCCTAAAGGCCCAGTGCCCTTATTTCAGTTCAGAATGATTTTAACAGGGCTTTCCCATCCACAGAGCCCCCAGACAGACAAATTTTTGAGACAGGGTTTCTCTGTGTATCTTTGGTGCCTTGGAACTTACTCTGTAGCCCAGGCTGGCCTTGAACTCACAGAGATATGCCTAGCTCTGCCTCCCGAGTACTGGGATTAAAGGCATGTGCCACCACCGCCTGGCTGACAATCATTGTTAATATAGGACTACTTCACTATGATGACTGTGACATTGCCATCAGTGTCTGTGCCCAAGGGAGAAACTTGGAATTATTTGGTATTCCTTCTATTATTTTTTTCTAGATGCAGTCAGCCACCAAGACTTGATTTCTGTCTACATCTCTTTACAAGCAGCTCTGTTTTCATGTGATCAGCTTCTTCCACAGTTCGTGAAGAAGTGTTTTCTAAACAACTGTAAGCCTTCTTCAGTGTCACTTCTCTTCTGGTCTAGAATTAGAATTCCATCTCTGACATCTATGCAATTCTCTGAAGTTCATTTCATCTTTCTTTTCTCTGTCTGCTCTTCTGGAACTGCGCTGCAGATCCTGTATACTTCTTTGCCTTGGTCATACATTGCTAGGCTGAAGACTAGCATGGGAGATGACACAAGATCCACCCTGAGAGTTTTCTCCTGAGGTCCTTCTTTAGGTTTTCAGCTGCCAGTTCTTGACAAGCTAGACTTGTTAAAGAGGAATTGACCGCTTTGCACTTATGACAATCTTCTCTATTTCCCATCTCAATGAATGATAACATTTGCACAGCTGCCCACACCAAAACCCTAGGTATGATCTTTATCTCTCTGAGGTTTCTCCAAATCAGATTGACCATCTGTAATACTACTTCTTAAACATCTCTTGGCTTTATTTCTTATCACTGCCCTGTTGCCAATACCTTGGTCTCAGCCCCACTGTCTCACCAAGATTTTTTTTTTTGTATCAGTGTCATCTTTCTGTAACCTATTTTTCATAGTGTAGAGAGGATAATCTTTCTAAATCTACAAATCTGCATTCTTCTGCCAGAAATCTGTCAATACTTGCTCATAATAAACATTCATGGATTATAAGACAATTATAGCCTGACCCCACTTGCCTTTCTTACAGCCCTTGTCCTCATACTCAAGCATTGGAAGTCCTTGATTCCTTGAATATGACAACACTTGCTCTTATTCCTGGACTAATGTGGGAATTTATCAAGGCAACTCCATGTAGTTAAAAGGAGGTTTATTTTGGAGTCACTTACAGCCAGTAAAGAGGTTGGTTACAGGATCCAGGAGAGGTGAGGTGCAGTCCAGCAGGGTTCTCTGGAGAACTTTGACTCAGTCTGACTTCCAGGATCCAGGCTCATGAGGAGTCAAGATGCCCCAGGGTCAGGTCATAGTTAGGCATGGCAGTTACTGGCTGCCTCACTGAGGCAGTGCTTCAAGGTCAAAGCTGGAACACCTACCCACTACACTGGACCGTCATGGCTCTCTACCAACCCTTTGCCTTACCACTTTCTCTTCCACATTAATAATTTAATTTTGTTCATCCCAGGAGCCTATTCTCAGCACCACATTCAGGTTGGGCAATTTTCCAAACTCCCCTACTGCCCTCTCCTAGTACCCTCTTTTTTCTTTGATGCTTCTTGTCAGCATCTTCTTTTATGGTTTGTTCTTTGAAGGTAGAGACTATGTCTATCCTGATATTCTCCTATTCTCAGATTATACTCAAAGAATAATGCTTCTTCAACTTTCATCAGAGAAGCTTCTCTTTGCAGTACATGGTGATTAACACAGAGACCTTCAACTAGCCAAGGCGCAGAGGATAAGAGGCTGTAGAATGCTCAACCTTAGATGTATCATCTACACAGCACTCTTTCCTCTCAAGGCTTAGGGATCATTGGGGAAAAAGGGGCCAAGACAAACAAGCAAACAAATAGAGAAACAAAATACAACCAGAGTGGATGACTATAAGAAAACAGTGTCTTCCACACACACAGCAAGGGCAGTTACACATATGATATCACAGCATGTACAAGATCTGTACAAAGTCAAGGCAGACCAAATGCCAGCATAGAGAGGATATGGCATGAAGTCCCACTGGTAGCTGAAGAACTATTGATAGTAGATAGCTTCTAGAAGAAGAAAAGTCAGTTTTCTTTAAGAGTGTGGCCTCTGGTAAGTTGACCATACTCCAGTGAAGGGCCATATATCCAAGAATATTTGGGCATCAGAAATTGTACTTGATGGATTAAAAAAAGAAAAAAAGGACACAAAGTTGGATGGGTAGGGAAGGGGGTGAAAAGGGAAGGAGTTGGTGGAGGGAGTGAATATGATCAAAATGTGTATGAACTTCTCAAAGGAATATATATATATATATATATAATAGATCTCTGAATATCCATTTATTCTCTAGCTCAGTATAGAAACAAGGCAATATAGACATTTTCAAAAATATCTAGGTAAGGGGGCTGGAGAGATGGCTCAGAGGTTAAGAGCACTGGCTATTCCAGAGGACCTGCGTTCAATTCCCAGCACCCACATGGTGGCTCACAACCATCTATAATGAGATCTGATGCCTTCTTCTGGCGTGCAGGCATACATGCAGGTAGACCACTGTATACATAATGAATAAATAAGTCTTTAAAAAAAATCTAGGTAAATGGTTCTAAATAGAGTGACTTGATCATCACTATGTGTTTCAGTCAGTGTTAATGGCAAATCTAGTGTGTAGAGGCCAGGGATGCTGTTTAAATTCCTTAACGCCCAGGGTTGCTTTCCAAACCAGGGAATCATCTGGTGAGATATGTAGGTAATGCAAATTTTGAGAAATCTTAACCCAGATGAAATAGAAATGTCACATTTCACTCAGATACATGTTCTTATTTTGGAATAGAGCGTAAATAATATTAAATCTAGAAGACCAGAGAAAAGTACTTCCTAGGTTCCCTTGCTTTCATTGGTGTCTTTCACATTAGTTTGTTCATCATTAAAATGATCTTTTGTCATATATATTATGGAAGTATTATATAAGTTAAATATTATAATGAACAAGAAAACTTAATTTGTGTTCCTGGCAATTAATAGTATTCTATTAAATGTGGGGAAAAAAAAGGCCACAAATACACAAGAGGGAGGGCTTAGTGAGTGGAGATGAATGGAATTTATGCTGAATGGTTCTCCAATATGTTATTCTTTCTGGATTCTGTACCCAAATCCCTGTTTTTGAGAAGGGTAGACACTGACACAGATCCAGGGAGGCAAACATACGTACTCTTTGTTCTTCTCGCTCTACAGCTGCGTTGCATTTTTCTATTCCCCAGCTTCTCATAAAGTCTCTGAGATAGCCGAATAGGGTTCCAATTCCAAATCCCATGTAAGTAAAAACCAAGACATAAAGTGGTGGCTCCGGGTAGGACTCGAAGATGGGCTTATCAAAAAAACGTGGCTTCTTATTTTGCTGAAAACACAAAAATCCAGAAAATCCAAGATTAGCAATAAACATATGATATTTATATTTGCCAACTTTTGATTTCTAAAATTTAAAGAACACATTTAAAAGTATTAAAATTAATTGAAAAATATTGGAATTTGATAATTGACAAAGCTAAATAGAAACATAAATTTACTTTATAATCTATAATGAAATAATTGATTTAAGAAAAGATTCTTGCCAGGCGGTGGTGCACGCCTTTAATCCCAGCACTTGGGAGACAGAGGCAGGTGGATCTCTGTGAGTTTGAGGCCAGCCTGGACTACAGAGTGAGTTCCAGGAAATATGCAAAGCTACACAGAGAAACCCTGTCTTGAAAAAAACCAAAAAAAACCCAAGTTAAAAAAAAAAAAGAAAGAAAGAAAGAAAGAAAGAAAGAAAGAAAGAAAGGGAGAAAGAAAAGATTCTCAACAGACCAACTATTTGGTGAAAAGTTAATGAGGAATAGGATGCTTTTAGATTCCAAAATGCAGCTCCATGAATTACTTCTTTTTTTTTTATTTTCTAATAAGACTAAATTTATTCAATACCCTAGAGTAAAAGTTTTGATTATAAGTATCCAACAGTATAAAAAGTACAAAACAGATCTGTAGATTTCTAATATATTAATACAAAGTGCATGACTACATACAGGACATCCTACAGGCAGAGAGTGGAGGGGAGAAGACTGTGGTTGAGGTCTAGTAATAAATAAATAAATACAGAAGTAGAGATGATCCATCAAAGTATATTCTACCACCAATACTGCAGCCAAATGTACAAAAAAAAAATCCCATGTCAAAGTAACGCAGGAGAATGGTAATGGCTGGACTCTGTACTACGTCAAGGGCCGTGGAGAACCAACCCACTCATTGAGCAGTCTGTGCATGTGGTGGCTTGTACTAGGTAGGTTTTCCAAAAAGGAAAGAGACACACAATGTAAAACTATAAAACTATAAGATGCCACAAACTGTGGCCCTCCTTGTTATGAAACACTAACAGACTTTCATAAAACTCCAGTTTTTAAAATAATTATGAGTGACAGAATACTAAGGCAGCCATATACCTCTCCCTCTGTGAGAGGTCTGAAATGGCACTATTGTTTTTCCTGAATTTTGAGAAAAGGAAATCAGACAACTTCAGTAGGGCTCAACAGAGAAGCCCTTGCTGAGATCTCCATGTGAGGAGCTCCATTCAGCTATCTTGATGTTCAGGAGCCCAACTCCAAGAAGCCAACCTCAACACACAACTCTTTTCTTCTAATCAACTTTAAATAGTGGGAGAAAAATAAAACAACAAAACCCCAAACCCTAATAAAGTTATGAAAAGGCAAAGAGCTACTCTATAGATAAAACCTCCACAAAGGTCAACTGAGGTAATCCAGAGCTAGAACTGAATCATGTGGATTTCAGTGAATCCCAGACAGTTGTGTAACACCAATGTCAATTATTTACACACTACAAGCCCTCTAAGAAATGTGCCCCAAGCAGCATCAACTGTGCCCCATGCATCCCCAGGACTTACACATTCTGTTTAAGTAGTTTCTAACCACCTGTTCCCTACTGTGTGGTGATGCTTTGGTACTATCCCTATAGGACCTTGCCCATCCTACAGGCTTGCCTTCCCCAGAAAGAGCTCTGGTTCTGTTTGATAAGGTTCACATAAAATCTTTTATCAAATATTATGATGAAGGGAGGCGACAGGTACGACCTGTGTTCAGAAATTGCTTCCTCCTTCAAGCTATTTGCAGAAAGCTCATTCTGTCCTGCTTAATAATCAGTAGTACAGGTCTGATTCATCAGAACCTTGGCAACACCTAGCATTTAAAAATGTTTAACTACCTCTAGGGGCAGGTCATGCTACTGAGTTATGACAAATTATCATGAGGGAAAACAAGTGTAGCCAGCCATTTTAAAATGCCCTAACCACTGCCTCTCCACAGAAAGACTAAACTATGTATGGTTTAATCACACAACAAATCCCATCTCTGTCCCCTGAAATCCCCTAATTTTGTTCATTAAAGAGGATTTAAAAAAAAAAAAGAAGACTTAAAGAGCACTTTACAGCAGCATTCAGCTTTCCTATGAAATACTCAGCATCTTAAATATTATGTACACTTTTTTCTTGTAGTAAGCTAGAAACTGGCTTCAGAGTTTGTTGGATGGGGGGGACGGGTAACCCATTAAAAACTATTCTAGAAAATGTCTTTTGGCAGAATAGCAGGTATCCAAGTTAAAAATAGGAGGGTCAGTTTGTTGCTCTGTGGTCTTTTCAAAGTTTAAATCACTCTTTGTTCCCTTCTACATGAACCTTAGTCACCACTCCTGAGTGGAGATGGGCAGAGGCGCCGGGCCCTGCTCCTCAGGCTTCTCAGCAGCCGCTTTCTTGCTGCTGCAGCAAGGCTTGAAGAGATGTGTGTCGATGAGGACTTCCCCAAAACGGCCCTTATAGATGATACCACAACATATTTTCTGTCTTTTCCAGTAGGTAAGATCTAAAAAGGAAAAAACCGGGGTTCTATTAGAGCTGGAAGCCATCTCTGTATCTGAGTCATCATCTGACTGGTTACTGTAGCAGGGAGACTGGGCTGGAGAGGCACTTGAGGTGGTGCTGTGAGCATCAGAATTGTGGCGTTTAAATTCCTTCTGCAGTTTACTGATCTGGTTGCTTTTCATCCTGTTTCCAGATAGAGTTTTCACTTTCTTTGGTTTCAGTGTTGTCTTTAGACTGGGTCCTGCCCTTGCATCTACCACATGATTCCAGTTTTTTTTTTGATCCCGCTGGCAACTTCTTCCATCTTTTCACAAGCAGCACACAGGCATTGCAGATGTCTCCAGAGCGAGTCTCATGCAACCCATAACAGCTCTGGAAGTCCTTTTCATAACGTTTACTGTCCGTGAACCGAGAGCTGGAGGACTTGGCTCTGCAGATACAGCAGCCCTCTATACTTCGGTACATCTTTGGCTTGTGAAAACCAAACATCTTTTCTTCTGGGCAATAACTTCCACGCGCAGCAGCATCCCCACGGTGCGAACTGCACCAGGCCAACCCCTGCAAGCACTCCCTCCGCCAGAAAGATTGTCTCCTGCAGTTCTTCGGTTGCTACCGCGGACAGAGGTGTAGATTCCGCTTTCCCTCTGCGCACGCGCAGCTCCCGGGACCAAATTCTCTTCTCCATGAATTACTTCTTAATCATGAACTCATCATGAACTCGGGCTCATTGCCTTATCCAAGTCATCTAAGCACTTGACACGAACAACCAGCACTCTGTGCTCTTGTGAGGTAGCAATCCATGCTCAGGATCTCCTATGAAACACTAACTCTGAACACTGCTATTCATAATTTGTATAAACATAATTTATATGTTTCCATAAAAAGTAAAAAAAAACACAGAAACAAACAAATTCAAGAAAGAACCAGCAGAATCTTTTGGGTAAATCATTTTCTGCTATTTCAGCTGGAAAAGAAAAATGTTACCATTTTATCTTTGTACTTGGTAAGGTTTATACATAAAACTAAGTTTAAATGTGTCTGTGAGACCAACAAACACACACACATACACACTTTTCTCTTTTAGGAATTAATGTCACAATGGAGAGATTTTTAACATCAACCGGTTCCAATTCTTGTAACATTAACTTGCTCACAGTAGCTTTATCGATGCTTGTTCAGTGGATTAATGGATAAAATAGTTAGGATACCAATAGTTTCATTATTATATTATTTCATTGGAAATATACAAATATTTTCTTAACAGATGGAATATTCCTTTATTAAACTTAAGTCAGTCAAACCTCTTAGAATTTTTATTTTTTCTTTCAAGATGGTTTCATTTTTAAAGATTTGTTTAGTTTTTTTATATGTACGAGAGTTTTTGCTTGCGTGAATGTATGCACACCTCACAGATGCCTGGTGACTATAGAAGCCAGAAGAGGTCATTGGCCCTTCAGGAGCTGGAGTAACAGGTGGTTATGAGCTGCCATGTGGGTTCTGGGAACTGAAACCAAGTCCTTTGCAAAAGCATCAAATGTTTTTAACTGTTCAGCTGTCTCTCCAGTCAGGAAGGATTTTCATATCTAGGGCTGAACAATTGTTTGCAAATATGAGATCTTTTCTCTATCCAAGTAGATGAGGAATAAAGCCTTGCTTAGTATGTTTTTTCCCTGAATATACTATTGCTGTATTCTGAGCCATATTCTTCAGAATGCTCTTTCATATGTGGTGATGCCCTAGGGTTTGCTTTCTACCTGTACGCTGATCAAATTTGGAAATAAACAGGATATTGCGGTATCCTCAGAGGATACATCTCTATAGATGATTTCTTTTCTATTGATATTGGCAACACTGTTGACAGCAATTTTTCATGTACAAGGCTAACACAGAAGGAGATACGAATTCAGTAAACAGTATTTCTTTTAAAGAGCAATAACACAATAGTATATGGGTGTGGAAGGTACAAGTCATCATTATGTAGAGAAAATGTAATTGTCACAAGGATGACTCTAAGGGGATCATACTTTACCGAATGATCAGAAGTGGCTTCCTGAAGAAAGCCAAGCTATAGGCCAGCATTGATGAGGAGTGGAAAATAATGGTGGAGAAGACAGCCTGGGTTCAAATCTGGATCCTTTTATTTACTAACTGTGTGACCTTGTATAAGTATCTTCATTTCTCTGGTTTTCAAGTGTCTCAAATAAAAAATGAGACTAAGAATGTTTGTTTTGAAACTTAAATTAGATAATATCTGCAAATGACCTGTCATAGCATAAACACTCATTAGATGTTACAATAGCTGTCATGTTATCTCCTGAAGAGAGATGATAGATGAGAGTAGAAGATTGAAGATGCTGATTTAGAGAAATATTTGGGGAAGATGAAAAAACAAAATGTGGGAAGAAGTGGGAGGAGGGTCTCCTCAGTAGCTGGCAAATGTGAGAAAAGAGAAAGGCATGGGAGGTCCAAGGGGGTGAGATAAAGGACTGAGATACTGAAGCTGCAATGGTCCATTGTGTATAAGTCTGCTCAAAAGATAACCAAGCAAGTCATTTTCATCAACCAGTTGTTGCTGGGGTTTTATCTGATACAATTTAATGAGGGATGGATGAAGAGATTGAGGGACAGAGGGAGAGAAGGAAGAGGGAGGAAGGTGGAGAGAAGGGGGAGGGAGAGAGAGGTAGAGAGAAAGATGGAGAGAGGGGTGATAGGAGAGGGAGGAAGAGCTAAAGCTCTTGAAAGCACACGAGACAAGGCCGTTACTGTTCAGTAGAGTAGAAGCAAAGAATAGGAGGTAAAGGTGATGGGTTGGGCAGTAGTAAAGGAAAGTGCTTACTTTTTTGTTTGTTTGTTTGTTTTTGTTTTTTGAGACAGGGTTTCTCTGTGCAGCTTTGTGCCTTTCTTGGAACTCACTCTGTAGCCCAGGCTGGCCTCTAATTCACAGAGATCTGCCTGGCTCTGCCTCCTGAGTGCTGGGAGTGTGTGCCACCACCGCCCAGCTGGAAAGTGCTTACATTTAAGTAAAGAAATGTGGAGTGTCTTCAGGAGCTGAGAAAAATGTCCAGTAGATTAAGGTTAATTAGAAACTTGAGAGTTAGGGTATTTTCTAGAACAAGGCCCCTTAAGGAAGATGGAGTGAGGAGCACATGAGACGCCTCAACCACCACAACAGAATAACTCAGCACTTTGGAGATCTCATGAGCACACTCTTGTTCTGATCTAGGGCCTGGGTATGTGGCAGGAGGAGAGTGAGAGGGAGGGGGCATAACTCCCTTGTGTTTAGCATGCACAAGGCCCTGTGACTGATCCTCAGTACTCTACGCGCACACACACACACACACACACACACACACACACACACACACACACAGACACACACACACACACACACACACACACACACACACACACACACACACATAGAGGAGGGGGGATCTAAAATCAACTGAATTCTGTAGCCTCTCCTACCATTTTCAAGGAAAGTTGCTTTCAAGATGAGGCAACCCATGGAACATAGCACACTCCATTATGCTGCTCTGTCAGGCCTTATAAGGAGAGTGGATTTGACAAGGAGGCACAAGGGAAAGCTTCAGGCCGAACTCACTCTGCCACGGCAGGAAGTCTAGCCATGAGATCCACTTCGGGATGGTAAAATGCCAGTGGAATCCCAGAGAGCTAGAGGTAAGGTGAAGCTCACTGTCCTCCTTACAGCGGAATGCATGCAGTTTTGCACACAATGACCGAGAGCCGTCACTAAAGCTTTTCTTCAGAGATAACACAGGGATCATCTCTGTGTATATTACAGCAGTTGAGTGAGGTCTGAGCGGAAAAATGAACCACTGTGAACGACATGGAATACAAAACTTTGTCAGAATCTTTTTTTCTGCATTCAGTATAGAAGCTGGTTTTGTGTGTGTGTGTGTGTGTGTGTGTGTGTGTATTTTCCTAATAGTATTATTGGAACTCCATAGAGTCTTTGAACACTTAAAATAACATAATTAGTAAAGCAATAAACATAAAAATACAAATTTACAAACTATTTGGAAATTGGAAGGACATTGAAATGATGTAATATTTATTCAAGATAATCTACAGAGGCCGGGCGTTGGTGGCGCACGCCTTTAATCCCAGCACTCGGGAGGCAGAGGCAGGCGGATCTCTGTGAGTTCGAGGCCAGCCTGGTCTCCCAAGCGAGTTCCAGGAAAGGCGCAAAGCTACACAGAGAAACCCTGTCTCGAAAAACCAAAAAAAAAAAAAGATAATCTACAGAATAGTTTCAAAGACTAGTGAAAGTCTCTAGTAATAAGCCATAACCTACTCCCTCCTTGAACTTCTTCACTCTACCACTCAACATAAGAAAGTTTCCTTCTGAGCAGGTGTGGCTATAAAGATGGGTTTTCCCTTCTCTACTCCAGTTATGAACTGGAATGAGGAGATGCCTATCTGTCAGCATTCTTATCATGCTCTGATGCTGCTTTATAGAGGCCAAATTCCATACAAATGTGCCTAATAGATAAGAAGTTGTCTTTCCAGTTGTTTAGCTTGAACTGTTTAGGGGGCCCCCAGGCAGGGGAATTGGGATCCATCTGTCCCTGGTGTATGAGCAGGCTTTTTGGAGCCTAGTGCTTAAGGTGTGATTAAGGTGCACAGTCTTGGTGCAGGGGGAAGGGGCTTGGACCTGCCTTAACTGAATGTACCAGGCTCTGCTGACTCCCTATGGGAGACCTTGACTTGGAGGAGGTGGAAATGGGGGAAGGGTTGGGAGGAAGGCTGGGGGGTAGGAAGAGGGAGCAGGGGGGATCTGTGGTTGGAAAAAAAATGAGTAGAAAATTTCTTAATAATAAAAAATTAAAAATAAAAAGAAGAAGTTGTCTTTCTCCATTCTCGGTGGAGAGTGCATGAGTTGGCAGGGAGTAGAGCAGCCCCAAGATTTCCATGGTAGAAGAGAAAACACAGGACCTCCAAAGGTTACTGTGCCACCCAAAGCCCTGTTCACAAAACCTGGAGACACAGTCACTGTTCTACAGCTAGCTCTAAAATAACGCTTACTGACTTTACTGAGGAGGAGAGTTTGACCATAACAGCATAAAATTTCAAAGCGTTCCATACTGCAAATACTTGAATTTATTTGGACCAGAGAGCAGGAGAATTCAGGGCTATGACATACTCCTGGAAAAAAAAACAAAACAAAACTGAAGCTTCAGTGGTAAGCAGTGTAGAAGAGACCAGTGGCTCCAAAAACTGCAAATTAAACTGTAGGCAGGAGTCAGTTTTCCAGAGAGAACACAGCTAAAACAGGTCCTTTGGGGATCAGACCAAACCTCAAAGGCTAGCTTCAAAAATATATCCTTGCAAAAGTTGTGATTTTGATTGAGTCAGATGATGGGGCAGCTTATACCTTGTAGGGATATCAGCCAATAAAATAACTTCCCGGTAAGTATGGAGACTTGCACAGCTGATACTGATGCCCATTGCAGCTCGTAGCTCACCAGAGTGACTAAAAAGGATGACAACAGGAGAGGCCCGTTGTAACTACTGTCATTCCAATGCAGATGTGAAGGCAGATGTGAGCAGTGTTAGAGCTTCATGTTCTGAGACCAGAGGTTTTTTATGGAAGTTGCTCAGTGAAGCTACTAAAGCAAGCAAACACACATATGCATAAGACACACACACACACACACACACACACACACACACACACACAAAGACACACACAACACACACAAAGATACCACATATACACAAACTATGAGTGAAGAAATGATTTTTATGCAGCTGTGTGACAATATATCATTTTAAAGTTCTGTTAGTAAAGAACTTGAGATCAGTAAAGAAATGAGAAAACATAACCTATACAAAGAGTAAGGAAGAGCTGGCAAGAGAAATCGTCCGTGGGAATGACCCAGATGTTAGATTTAGCAAAGAGGTCAATGCATCTCAGAAGAAAAATAAAGCTCTTTGGGATAAAAACAAGTGATTTCAGATAGTAATTTTAAACTAACTCCCCCCCCCCAAAAGAACCCCAGAAAGCAAAATGCCACTATAAAATTAAGAACATATATACATATCACAACTCTGTTCAAAATACCAAAAGAAGACAAGATAAAATTAAAAAAAAAAAACCCATGATGACAGTGTCTCACCAAATAAAAGACTCAGTAGAGAAGTAGGTATAAGATAATGGAGCAGCTGGGTCTGTTGACATGTAATCCAGAACTTGGGAGACTGAGGCAGAAGGATTATGAATTCAAGGCTAGTGATGGTTTTAAAGGGAGACTCTCTCAGAAAGATGTGTAATAATTGCAATAGACAATTGTCAAGGAGACTCATCAGTATATTTAAATTGAAAGCAAAAGAATCAGGAAATGTTGGTAAAGAATTTTTACAAACCAAAGCCCCAAACCCACAGAGGTAAAGAAAATTAAAGGGAATTGACCAGAGCCTCTGGAAAAATGTGAGATATCATTTAAGACAGAAACATTTACCTAATCTGAGAGGAAAGGGGGTATATGGAAAAATACTAGTAAAATATTATGAGAATATTGGCTGAACACTCACCCAATTTTGATGATATATATTGGATTCATATTTAGATGCTTATTTCTACCTAAAATAAGATATCAAGCAAATAGATCCACCACATAAATGTGATCGTAAAAATGTGGGTGATAGAGATGGAGAGCACATCACATCACATCCGAGGGACCACAGTGAGGTGGACACTCTCCTTTTAGCAGACATGATGGTGTCCTGAAGGCAACATATTCAAAACATAGAAAGACTAGGAATTGTGGGTTGGAAAAGGCATGCTTGAAAAGTGATTGTAAAATAAAGATACTACAAGAGAAACAATAACTGCGAGAATTTATGAATAGAAGAATCTCTTGAAAGGAACCCAAAGAAAGTTCTTCAGTCTTGGGGAAGTGGTGGAGATGGGAAGGAGTGAAAGGAGGGGAGGGTGTGGTTGGGATATATTGTTTAGAGAAGAATAAAAATAAATAAAAATATAATGTAAAAAAGTATTAAACAGCAATTCAAATACAGTAATCTCCACCCCCAAGAACAAGGGAAATACCATTATATAATTATGAAAATGTAATATGTACATTTTTGGTCTTTTTTTCTAGTAAATGATTTTAAACCACATTATGCAATATAATATGTTCAAGCTTAGTATTGAAGCTGTTGTTGGATGAATACTAAATAATAATGGCATAGAGGACTTGGATAAGAATGAATCTACGTTAGAGTAAGGAAATGATTCAAGGTGTCAGTAAGAGCTCACAGGAACTGATGAGTGGAACAAGAAATGGTAAATGAGTATTGATAAAATTAACACATCTCTGTCTCTCTCTAGCTCTGTCCATGTATCTATGCGTTATATACATAGATGCATATATTAATGATACATATACATTATTTAGGTTTTATCCTTTCCTCTAACCTATTCAAAATGTTATTTAATGTAATAATTATGACAGTCTGAATTTGTAAAGTATATCAGTATAATATTAGAACAATAAGAGTATAGAAAGAAGAAAGATTGTATTGAAAGAACAGTTTTGCATCTCATCTTGTTTGCATATTATAAAAATGAAATATATTTTGACAAGATATATGTATATATACTTATATACATATATTATACACACATATATACATATATACTTATTTTTGGAGCACTGGGTCTTGAACCCAAGATCCTACACACAGTAGGTAGGTGCTTTACCACTGAGCTACATTGCTAGCCCTATATATTTATGTTAAGCACCAAAAAAAAAAAAAAAAACTAAGAAAACTGAAGAATACAAGGAGAACCAGTAAGATAATAAAAATATTACACTGGAACATTCACTTAATGCAAAAGGAAGCATTAAAGGTAGACTAGATACAAGACACCCAGAAAGCAAAGCAAAGCAAAGCAAACAAAAAACTGACAGACATAAACCTAATGATTCTTATTTTTTTAATTTAATTTTTTAATTGATTCTTTGGGAGTTTCACATCATGCACCCCAGTTCTGCTCACCTCCTGGTACCCCTATATTCTCCCCTTACCCCTGCAGCACTCCCCCACAAAAGAAAACAAAACAAAGTAAGCAAGCAAATAAACAACAACAACAACAACAAAAAACCCCAAAACAAAACAAAAACAACAAAAAGCTCTTTGTTTCTCCTTCTTTCCCGCCTCTCCAACAACTCTTCATTCATCCTGGTGGCTTTGGAGGCCTCCGTGTGATCTGTTTTACCCTTTTGTCCTATCAGCTTTACTAGCAAATGTTCATTACAATGAGTCACTGATCTGGTTCAAGGCCTCTGGTTTCTGGTACACCATCCTCACTGAATTTTCACCAGAACTCCTCTGGGATATCCTGTGGTCACCCTGAATCTTGGAGATCCTGCGGGTATCGTTCCACAGGACCAGTCCCTTCACGAGCTCCAGTAGGTCCTAGATGGGGTAGATGCTAGGGTGGGTCAACCCAAGGCCCTGCTGTGGGCATGGGTGGTAGCTGAGCTGGTCGATCCAGGCCACTGGAGCTGCCCTCCTCAGGCGAAGGGGCAGAGTCAGCTCCCTCAAGTTCATGCCTGTGGTGAGAGATAAGGCCAACTCTCTTGCTATAGTGTCCAGAAAAGGTAAGGCCAGCTTTCCCAGGGCCAGCGAAGGGCTGGGGGGCTCAGCATGGCCCTCTGATTTCATATGGTTCCTAAGCCCTCCTGAGGTGACACAGACCACAACCATTAACACAGATCCCAGCTGCAGCTGGACCACGGACCCAGACAAGGCCCTAGGCAGCAGCTTGGGTCCAGATATCTTGGCTCTGGGTGGAAATGTGGCCACAGGACACCACCAAGGCCTCAGGTTGCGGCCCCAACCCTGGGCTTCTATGTGACTTTTGGTGGCAATATGGGACTCGGACTTCAGCACAGATGCCAGCCACGGTAAGACCCAGGACCCAGACATGGTCCTTGGTGGCAGTGGAATCTGGATGTTACCATTGCCCCAGGTGGCAGTGCAGGCCACTCAGATTGGCACAGGCCCCAGCTGACATGGCCCTTACCTGCAGCTCTGGCCTGGAGGTCACCATGGCATTAAGTAGCAGCACAGGCGACTCAGATCTGTATGCATCCTGGCCCTCGGACACCAACCTAGACTCAGATGGCTGATCTGACCCTGGGCATCCTCAAGGCCCTAGGTAAACCTAATGATTCTTGTCACGTAGTAAAAGTGAATGGAGGAAGCAGTCTCATCAAGTGACAGCATCAAGCTGGATAAAAGCAAAGTGAAATCCAGCTATTCGTTATGGAAACACAGATTCACAGTTGAAAATAAGCTGATAGAGTAGAAAAGTCTGTATCTTGAGAAAAGTCTCTATCAGAAAGCTGTGATGCAGCACTCATTGACTTCAGAGCTGAATTGTCCTTAGAAATAGGCAGCATTTTTGTTTTATTGTAAAGAATTATTTTGTAGGACTGGAGAGATGACTCAGAGGTTAAGAGCGCTGGCTGCTCTTCCAGAGGTCCTGAGTTCAGTTCCTAGCAACCATATGGTGGCTTTCACCCATCTATAGTGAGATCTGGTGCCCTCTTCTGGTGTACAAGTGTACATGCAGGCAGAATACTATATACATAAATACATTTAAAACAGAAAAGCATTATTTTGTAGCAGTAAAATGGCAATCCACTAGGAAATGCAACAATGACAAGCATATGCACTGCTAAAAAAAATCCACAAATACATGAAACAGAACTTGAGAGAAATAAAGGAATAGAAAATTCTACAATAATAGTCGGAATTCAGTGTTCTGTTCTTGATAACAGATAAAATCGCAGACGTCTATAGGATTCTTCTCCCCCAAACCAGAAAAATACACATTTTCTTAAGAGCATGTACAAGCTAGCTATAAAACAAGCCTCCATAAATTTAAAATAATTGGAATAATGCAGTGTACATTTTCTCCAACTACAATGAATTTAAAAATAAATAATAGAAAAATGAAAAATTTATAAATACGTGGAAATGAAACAACATATTCCAAAATTGGGATGTGTAACACGAATCTTAAAAAGATCTTATTAATGAAAAAAAAAAACAAAAACAACCCATAGCCAGATATTTGGGTGAAAACTGAAAGATCAGAGAAGCAGAACAGCCAGCCACTAGTTCTTACCTCATTGAAATCCTCAGTCTAAAGATAGTGAGTTCCTGTTTCCTCATGCCTTATATGCCTTTCTCTGCCCAGACATTACTTCCTGGGATTAAAGGTGTGTGTGCTTCCCAATACTGAGATTAAAGGTGTATGTCACCACTGCCTGTCTCTGTTTCCAGTGTGGCCTTGAACTCACAGAGATCCAGAGTGATAGGATTAAGGGTGTGTGCCATCACTGTCTGGTCTCTATGTCTAATCTAATGGCTGGCTCTGTCCTCTGACCTCCAGATAAGTTTTATTGGGGTGCACAATACATCACCATAAGAATAGGTCAGAGAAGAAATCAAAAGAAGTTAGAAAATATTTTGAGATCAATAAATATGAAGGCATACAACCACAACCACAGTTATTGGATATAACTAAGCAGTGCTTTGTGTGAGATGTATAGCCCTGGTGCCTACATCAGAAAAGAAATATCTCAGATCAATAATCTGTCACTTTACCTAAGACACTGGGAAAAGTAGAATAAACTAAAGTTAAAGCAAATAGAAAAAAAGGAGAAAAAATACAATGAGACCTAAATAGGCAATAGAGAATTTAGTTCTTCAAATGGCACAAGCCTTTAATCCTAGCACTTGGGGGTGGGAGGCGGAGGCACGTGGATTGCTATGAGTTACCTGGTCTACAGAGTGAGTTCTCATACAGCCAAGGCTACACAGAGAAAGCCTGTCTTTAAAAAAGAAAAAAGAAAAAAAATAAAACAAAAAAAATGATGACTGATCATGAGAATACTCAAAAAACCAAAGTCAGGAAGGAACAGGAGACATTACTGCTGACTGTACAAAGAGAACTATTCTGAGGTGGTATCATGAGTAACTATATGTTAACACAACAGAGCATTCATAAAATGAATACATTATAAGGAAGACTTTGATACAAAATCTGATTCATAAGGAAAATCTAAACAGACTCATAGCAAATAAAAACACCAAATTACTGATTTAAGACTTCTAAAATGACCAAACCCAGATGATGTCACTGGTAAATTCAACCAAACATTTAACAGGTAATGTATATCAATTCTTCTTAAATAATTCTAAAATATTAAAGAAAAAGAAACTGCTAAATTTATTAAGAAAGCCAATATTATCCTTGGTACAGCCAATATTATCAAAGGTATAGACCTCTATCAAGCTATAGACTAGTATCTCAAATGTTTTGTTGAAAATTATTTATAAAACCATGTGGTAGGTAGTATATTTATAACAGGTAGCAAATCATAACATATTTATCATATGCTCTACATTTTCAGGCTTTCCTTGAAATCATTGTTGGAACTGGCATGTCACAGACCGAGGATATCAGGAGCTGGATATGCATAGAGGGTAGGAGGTTGAGGGATGGGAAGCCCTACAATTCTTGATCAGTTTGTTGAGTCATTGAATCTACAAAGCCAAGGATCACTCAATTTGAGACTTCTCCATATGTAAGAATGATAAAAGGAACTAATAGTCATTCTGGACACAGATGTACTCATCTCAATGATTTAGACTGGTAATGAGCACTCCCTTCCAATTGCCAAGAATAAATTACTCACTGCTAGCATTTTAAACATCGGTCACGCCCAATGGAAGATACATTCCAAATAGCCCTTTCTTCAACAGAATCCTCCACATCAAACAGTTGAATATCTGATTGATTCAAAGACTGCTATTTTTCTCTTCTAAAATACTGTCACATGTGAAGTTGATATTGCTGAAGGCAAATGAATGGCATAACACTGAAGACTGTAGCAGTGGGATGGTGTAAGAATGATCAGTGTATACAGTTCTACCTTACTTGGCAGAGCCTTAAATGCAACTTAAATGTCATTGCTTAAGACTTGAGTTCCCGTAAGTTGTCTGGAAATTTGGAGAGATAAGTAGTTGCCTCTCCATCTTCCCTTATCTTTTTTTCCATCCTATATCCAACCAACCTTAGATAAAAAATAATTTTTAAAAGTGTACCTGAACCTTTAAAGCATGAACAACCATTATTCTTTGTCACTGTTCTCTAAACAATACACCACAAAGGCATCTACATAGCCTTTATATTTACTAAGTATAATAATTAATCTAAAGTGGTATTAAGCAATTGGAGAACATGTATAGGTTATATAAAATCACATAGCACTTTACATAGTATCAGTAAAGAGACTTGAATATCACTAGAGTTTGCTATCTTTGGTCCTGGAAACAATCCAACATGGCTACTAAGTAATGAATGTATTTATACAATATCATTGTGTCATATATTTTACAGATAAAAAACATTTAAAATACTTTATTCATCCTTGTGTCTCAGGCTAACTAGTCATTCAGAAATAAAAGAATTGTTAAATACTTTATTTTGTACCTGCTTATTACTAGTACACAGAAATTCAATTGTTTTATACATTAATTTTTTAATTGAAAACATATTTTTTATACAATATATTCTGATTACCAGTTCCCTTTTCCAAACTCCTCTCAGATTCCCCCCCCCCTACGTACTAGAAATAAACAGGTAGAAAATAAAAATTTAACAAATACTATTTAAGGTAAAAACCAAACAAATTGTAATGTAGAATAGTGGATTGTATAATGAGGACAAAAAATTATGGGGAAAATGGATTCAATCAAATAGACTCTATAGCTCATTATAGTTTGTAAATATTAACTTTGTAATGATTACAGAGCTATCATGGTGTTGTAAGACTAGGATAACCTGAGTGAAAAAGAGTTCCAGGAATTTTCTGTCCTGTTTTTGTATCTCTTCTGAAATCTATTTTTTTTTCAAAATACAAAGTACCTAGAAGTTATATATAACTAAATAAGAAATAAGAGAGTTGCTTCTGTTTACATTATGTCATCTGATTCCTCGTGTGAACAGTCACGTTTGATAAGGCCTTGTGGACATAACACTTTCCTGGTAGTATTAATTTTGAGCTTTAAGATGCCTGGTATAATTAGTCACTATTGTTGGAAGCTTTTTGAAGACTCTGAAATACAGAGATATTTCACTTGATAAAATCTAAGCAAAGCCTCTCATTCAGTAGATCCCAGGAGGATGGTTGGAGTAGAGGAAGAGGTGCTCAGCAACCTGGAGTTTAAATCACTAAGATATTTTAATATGTAAGACAATATAAAATAAAACTTAATTGTTATACTGTACCAAAATTCTAACATCAATTATCTCTATCATGTTTTGTTATTATTCTTTTATTTTTATTTTAAACTCAACTAAGCCTCAATAGGTATTTGTTACTTAATGCTCTGCCAGAAGCCAGGTGGAATGAGTCACAGATATAAGAGAAATGTTGAGGTTACTGTGGAAATACAGGGAAAGATGATGTAACATTGTCTAAAAGAGGGAGCGAATGTTTCATCAACCAGGGAACAATTGACCAAGGTTTTGAATGATGAGCCAAGAAGATAAAGGCATGTAGCAATGGGTGGAGAAAAAGATCCCAAGAGAGAATTGAGAGCTTCAGGAGAGATGTGCATCCCTTTACCTCTAGACTACTGCTTTCACCATCTTGGTGGACTTTTTAGTTCATCTCGAGTCCCCAAGTTCTTTATTCTGCAATGGCCAGAGAACTTCCTAGTCCTATTACTGATGTAATATTCATTCTAGTATTTCCAAAGTGCTACCCACAGAAATCATGAATCAATATGGTATTTCAAAGAGTACTCCAGTTTTCCCAACTCCTGAGGACTCCTAGGGTGTAAAAGCTGTGATGAGAGTCAGCGGAGGCATCTACCTGCTCATCACTGTATCTCTATCATCATTCGCTGACTGGATCAGCTGTATAAGTGCTATAATTATATCAAAGCTAAAAGCAATTTAACTTTGTGGAAAATGGCAGATTTCTACCCTCCCTGTGTCATGTCTGAGCTGTCTTTGGGAATTACTTTTCAGCATTAAACTGAAGGGTTTAGCAAGAGGATGATGCCCTGCCAAGCTCTACTCCTCCACAGTCTAAGGCAGAAATGGAAGGTTTTACGTGTAGTTTTTATTTTGAGAAAGAAAAATAAATGTATTTACTTCTGACAGATACAATTTTACAATATCGATCTTTAATAGTTTTTTTAAAAATTAGCGTACAAGCCGGGCTGTGGTGGCGCACGCCTTTAATCCCAGCACTCAGGAGGCACAGCCAGGCGGATCTCTGCAAGTTCAAGGCCAGCCTGGTCTACAGAGTGAGTTCTAGGACAGGCACCAAAGCTACACAGAGAAACCCTGTCTTGAAAAACCAAAAACTATAACAACAACAACAATAATAATAATAATAATAATAATAATAATAAATAATAACAGCAATAATAAACAATTAAAAATTAGTATACAAAGTAATGAGTTTTATTGTAGCATTTTTATATATGCTTCACATTTGCTTACTCTCCTTTGCTCCCCTCCTCTGTTCCACCTAATCCCTTCCTCGTGGTCCCCTTCCTCTTCCTCAGAAGCATCTCATGAATTTGTTCACTCTTTCCCCCATCTTTGTATCTCTTTCGACAGTTTTATGTCCCCCTTATAGTTTTATGATATCAGTTGTGAAACTGAGGTTAAAGACATCTGAAATTGTAGGTATTGCTTTAACAGTCACTGAATGATTATAGTCCCAGGTCTTTGCTTCTGTTTGTTTGTTTGTTTTTAAGGAACCTACTTCCCAGGAAAGACCTTGCATTAGATATCAAGAAACCAGGACTCATACTGGTGATAGCTTGATGGAAGTGGCAGCCTGGTAAGCTGCTGTTCCTACTTTTTGGTAAGAGAAAAGATGAGTGGAATTGTGAAGACTTCTAACCTCAGAATGCCTCTCACTAGCTGGATTATCCCACAGACAAAAATGAAAGTAGCTCTTGATCACATTGGAATTATGGCTCAACAACAGGGTAGTTTCTCTGGTTGAAAACCAGCAGGTGAACTCTTCCTTTACCTGGACTACCTTTACCTATGCAGTTGCTAATCTGTATATTGGTTCTCATGTCAGAGAGTAAATACTTCTATGTTAAGAAGTTGAAAAGCCTCCAAAGTCAAATGGCCTTAGGAAAATCTACCTAGTAAAACTAATCTGAAGACAGTGTAGGTCAAAAGCCACTGAGAGATATACTTTATATTTGTGCATTTCACTGTAAATTTTACCTCAAATAAAAAGAACTATTGACAAATATTGAAGTCTACTTCTTGGTACACATGCTGAATAGTTTAGGGACAAAGTATAATGACTCTACAACTTCTTTGAAATGTACAATATATGTGGATTTATGAATGAATAGAGGGATAGATAAATGAGTAGATTTACAATAGAATATAACAAAGTATCAGTTGTAGAATGTAAGTGATAGATATCTGAGCATTTCTTGTAGTATTTTTAAAAACATTCTGTAAGTTTGCAAATATTTATAATGAAATGCTGTAGTTAAAAAGGCTTTTGTCTAGTGACAAAAATATAGATGCAGGGACAGCCTGTACATGGAACTAGATGTTTAGCCAGGCAATTTTGCTAAGACTATTTTCTCATCTATAAAATGGGCACAACACTTTAATCCCATTTGGTTATTTGAAGACTGAATAAATTATTATTCTTAGCAAAGTTCTTAACTGCAGGACAATGTAAAAGTTTATTAGTTAAAATCTTAGAAAATGATTTTGTGTATGAGTCATTGATGGCAAAATAGATTGAACTGACTTTTCTTAGGTTTCAGATTCTGAGGAATGAAGAATTTATTAGCACCTGATGACAAGCCCACATGGCTGAGGGTTTAGCCAGCTTCTTCCTAATCCAGGCATAGTTTATTTTCTTCTAAGAGGCAGTTAGACTCATATCAACACAAATGAATTACATTTCATTTCTATCTTCAGAATGTCCTACTTTTTAAAAGCTTGATTCTGCCCAGGTTTGGAATACAGCACAAGTACTGTCTGGATCCCACACAAAAATGTCTGGTACCTGGCCATCCAAAAGGATCTAGTGACATGATTTTTACAAAGATGGTATCTTTCCTCCCTCCCTCCCTCCTTCCTCTGCTATTTATCTTCCTTTCTCTGACAGATTCTCACTCTATAGGTCTGACTGACCTTGAAATCCTGACTCTCAGATCTCTGTCTCCTATGTACCAGGTTATAGGTGTGGGCTACCACACCCAGATGAAGAAGATGCTCATTAATCATCATGTTCTCCAACAGAGGTTATAAATATTATAGTATAATTAATAACAGGCTGTAAACTTTGACAGTTGGAATGAATTCTATGTATCACACCATCACACAGCAGAGATTTTTTTTATTCAGTCCTAAAGAAGCAATAGTGCTTACTGTTCTTGAAGATGATCTGAATTTGATTCCAGTGTGTCAGGCAACTCACAGGTTCCAGGGGATCTGATGCTCTCTTCAGCACTGCACCTTTACACACACACACACAGACACACAGACACACAAACACACACATATGCAGAAAGATAGATAGATAGAGAGAGAGATAGAGAGAGAGAGAGAGAGAGAGAGAGAGAGGAAGAGAGAGAAGAATTGAATATAAATGGATAGAATGAAAGAGGAAAAATCATGAATGATACCTAGATTTTGGTTTGAGCCACAAGAAGAATAGAGTTTTTTATTGAGAAGAGAAGGGCCATAACCAGAACAAGTTTGAGCAATGGAGACAGGAGTATCAGGAACTCAGTTGCTAACATTAAGAACATTTTGACCATCCAAGGCCAGAGATTAAATAGGGAGTCAAGTGTGTTTGTGTGTGTGTGTGTGTAACAGTTGTAAAAACCTGTGGGGAGGTCCTGCTGGTCAGAAGTTGAGGTTTACCATGACCTGGCAGCTCTCTCCAAGCTCGGCAACATGGAGGATCCCCTTCCCCCAAGTAGGGGCTTCCTGCTCCCTACCTAACCTTATCTGGAAGATGTCTCTAGGCCTGATGAGGATGCCTGACTTACCTCAAGGATGTTGCTTGACATAGTTCCCTGGAAATGCTTTTCCCCTGTTGCCCACATGATAATTAGGTTAATGCTCTAGTCATTTTGATAGGGCCATGCTTCACTAATCCAGCTATATGAAAGGAGTGTGGCACTTAATGCAAATTAAGGTTTATCCCAAGGCTTCCCAATCCCATATATTTCCTATACTGTGGAATAAAGTTGAGTTGTCTCACTGAAGTCATCTCCCAGAGGACTATCTCCATCGTATCCACAGCGGTCTGATCCTGTTCCTTAATTCTGCTCCCTCCACCCTCATGGACCCGTGGCCAACAATTCCCTGGAAGGAGCTCTGCCAAATGACAGATTTCCAAATGGTGGTTGTTTTAAATGTAGTGATGTTTTATGAATCAGCAATAAGAACTGGACATGGGGGTATTCTATTTGTTTAAAAATGCAGAGAGAGGTCATTCTTTCATAACCAATTTCTGTACTTACACTTAGATTTTGAGGAGTTTGTTTTGATCACCCATTGCTCTCCAAGGAAAAAGGAGACTCACAAATACCTACTGTAGGTATAGTGAGGAGACAAGGTCAGATTATCATGAAAGATAGACAGTACTATGAGAGCCAATGATACCACTGGAAAAGGGAAAAGAGGCAAGGGTTGAGCCTTGTGTTGCCATTGTTTGTAGGTCAAAGACATGAGCAGGAAACAAAAAGAGAAACTAGAAAGAAGTAGTTATTGACAAAAGAGGAAAATCAAGGGCCTCATGTCCTAAAAGCCAATAGAAGGAATGTCTTTAGGAAGATGTGTACCAGTGTGTTTTTCATTACTTATTGCAAACTTGAAGTTGAGTATTTACAAAGAGCTTATTTTACTGACAGTCTTGGAGGCTAAGTCTCCAAACAACAGAGTATTGGCCCTGGAAAGGGTTCCCTTGAATTCATTACCTTGTGGAAAAAGGCAAGAGATCACATATAGACAAAGAGAGTTACTCAGGGACTGGTTTCACTCTTGTAACTTCCTCTCATGAGAACTTACTCAGAATCTCACAAGAAGTACCTGCATTATTTCTAAGGGCAGTCTCTGGTTATCTAATGACTTTTCATTAAGCTTAACTCTTGAAAGTCCTTTCACCTTGGTGGCACCCTACTGAGTACCAAGGCTTTAACATGTGAACTCTTGGAGAAAACACTCAGTCAATATTCAGACCATAGTAAGGGGGAGTGAATATTTGTGACAAATACTGCTGGTGAGCCAAACAATGTGAAGATTGATAAATTTCCATTGGATGAAGGAATTCAGTTTAATCTGGAATTTACTGAGCTCCTACTCTATACCAGACATTGTCAAGTACACTCCTATGTAGCAGTAGAGGGGAAAGGGTTGATGGCTAAGTTTAATAAATAATATTGAGCATCACTATAGATAGTAAAAGAAATGAATGTACTAAGGACATTTAATGGTGTATGGAGACAATCTCAAGAATTCTAGCTTATGTATTCTGGATCAGATGTTAATACAACAGCCCAGGAAGATGAAGATGGAAAGATCATTTACTGCCTTTTCAGGCTCGTTTAGATTTTGTGTGGAATAATTTTGATTTTGTGTGGGAGATTTTGAGTTGCTGTATTTGGATTTTGTACCCAGGTACATCTCTAGTTTAAGAGTTAAGCACATGATCTTTTATACTAAACAAAATAAAACTGAACAAAATCAGGCAAATGTTTATTTATAGCCCGAGGAAAGGCATCATGGCCAAAACTTGAGAGCAAGGGGTGATCAAAACAAACTCCTCAAAATCTAAGTGTAAGTACAGAAATTGGTTATGAAAGAATGACCTCTCTCTGCATTTTTAAACAAATAGAATACCCCCATGTCCAGTTCTTATTGCTGATTCATAAAACATCACTACATTTAAAACAGCCACCATTTGGAAATCTGTCATTTGGCAGAGCTCAGATGGGACACAAGAATCAGTTGGAACAGACAGGCTCCAAGGAGAGTGGAGCCACCATGAAGCTGGTTCACTCCCATGGTGGGCAAGGTAGTGAGGTCAGCTAAGAACGCAGTAGAGACAGCCTCTTCTTACTACTCCGGCTTCGCCTTATCTACTTGGATTCCTGCTAAGAATGCCATCTAAGTTCTAAGAGTAACAGTTCTATTAAGACTGGGTTCGCTCTCTAAGACTTCTTGAGCTGAGTCTCAGAAGTCCCAGGTTGCCCCTTAGTCATTCTGTATTAGCTATGTAAGCCATTAGGTCCAGTCTAGATTCCATGGGAACAGTGTGAGATTCTATATCTCAACGGGAAAGGTCATAAAAAATTTATATTCACCATTCATTTATTGTGTCACCTGTTATTTACTGATAGCAGTCCTTTCAGAAAATATTGCACATAGTGAGCTCTATGTCCACAGAGAAGTTATGCACCCTGCAGCAAGCTTCTGAAAGTGACAGGCACTCTAAACTACCAGGAAACTTACCTCTAGGGCTCCCTATGTGCTTAACTCTGTGTCCACATGGCTCAAGGTCACAAAGGTATCTATGTTCTTTATTCAGAATTGTTTAAAGTGAAACATGGAGTTGAATAGTTCACGGCCTTGGTGTGTCTGTGGTTGGACAGTGTTGTGTATACAAAGCTCTAATATGTGAGTTTGAAGTTATCTGTGAAAATGACCTCACATTTTTAATTAAGTACCAAATAGCAAGGACAAAGCAACCCATAATACCCATAATCCATACCAACACTACCCTTTAATGTTGAATGCTGTGGGCCTCTTCACAACGGGGTGATAAATCTCATTCCTACTACCGTTTTGTGTTTAGAGAGACAGTGTGAATTAGGGAACACAGTCTTGTGATTAAGGATTGGGCAAACCTAATTTCCAAACTTTGTTTTGATTGTTATAAGCTGGTGATCTTGGTTAAGCTTTCTGTTTCCTCACTACTGAAACAAGTCCAGTAGGAACATAGTGAGAGTGTGGATAGAAGGCACTTAGAATGCCAGGTGCTTTGAAAGAGCTCAATTCATGTTGGGCAGGATTATGATTATTATTTTCTTGGTTACCTTCAACACTACAGAATAATGTACAGTAGGAAGGACAGCAGGGTGTTCTTGGAGTCTGTGCTTACAATGGAAGCACAAGCCCTTTCAGGTGAGTGACTCTTGGTACAGTTTCTTCCTAACTCTAATGACCTTGAGAAGTTACTTAAGGTCTTAGCACCCCAGTTGTCTTATCTATACAAAAAAATGGAAACAAACATCAGTTTAGCAATATTGTCACGAGAAGCAAGTAAGGCAAAGTATGTTAAATGACTGACACCAAGCAGTGACTGACAATTTTGTTTGTTAACCTTATGATTGGTGCTGATCTAAATAACCAGATTCTTCAAACTACTTTCCAGCTTGACTTTGCACTTCATAAACACAACTGAGAATGTGGGTCTTTATTTCTTTGTGATTCTATGATATTCCCTCCTCCATCCACCTCTCAACTGCTTTATTATATATATATATATAATAATATATATCTCCTAATCTCCTAATCTTATCTGTGGCATTAGATGTTTTCAGTGTTGGGTTCTAAAATGTCCACATAGATTAAAATTTTTTCACTTTATGCTGTGAATTGTAAACGTGTTCCTGGCCTGTAATATGTCTTTTGATGATTTTATAGTATTGCTTTTTTAATTTTTGTTTTGTCATTCAGAAAGAAATGTTTGACTTTTATGCTTGTAAGTTTTTAGCCTTTCCTTTTGTGGATCTTGAATTTTTTTTTTGTCTGTTTTGTTTTTCAAGACAGGATCCCACTATGTAGCTTTGGTTACACTAGAACTAGCTCTGTAGACCAGGCTGGCCTTGAGCTCACAGAGATCCACCTGTCTCTGCCTCCTGAGTGCTGGGATTAAAGGCATGTATCACTATGGCCCAGCTTGGATCTTGAATTTTATGCTATAATTATGGTGACTTCCCTATGTAAATACTATCTTTAAAATACATATTATCCATTATTTTCATGTATAAATTTTATAATCTGTATGTTCTTTTGTTAATATAAAAGGCTCTAATTATTTCATGTATAACATAATGCTAATTATCCCTCATTATTATCCTTTCAAATAATTTTCTATTTATTTTCCCTTATTATTTTTCCACATAATTTTAAAGTTATTTGTCTGGCTTAAGAGATATTTTATTCACATGAAATTTATAGACCACCATAGACAAAATTGGAAATTTTTCATCTTGACATTTCTATTAATATTATATGGATTTCTTCTTATTCTAGTTTTATTTTATGGCTCTTGGAAGTATCTTAACACTACCTCTAAATTATTTTTTGCTTTAATTTTAAATCTATTCCTATGTTCTTTATTTTGGTGCTATGGTAAAGGGCTTCCTCCCTTCAATTATATATATACTTTAAAGATCTATTTATTTTTATTTTATGTTTATCAGTGTTTAGCTTTTATGCATGTAAGTGCACAGCACACGTGCATGGTGCCTGTGGAGGCCAGAAGAAGGTGCCAGAGCTCCTGAACATGGAGTTATAGGTGATTGCGAGCCACCATGTAGGTGCTGAGACTTGAATCCTGGTCCTCTAAAAGAAAGGCAAGTGTTCTTATCCACAGAACCATCTCTACAATCCATCCCTTTGTTTATATTTTATATTTTAAGTTTTCAGTGTCTTTTATGATGTTGTGTAAAGTTTTAATTTTTTTTATATTGTTAAAAATTGCTGATCTTGTCATGGTTCTTCTCTATTCCTTCTGCTTGAGTGCAAAGGTGAAAATCCATGGAAATGATATGGGATAAATTTGTTTTCTTCTTTGCTAAATTCAGTGGGTAAGGTTCATATACATTACCTAATAGCATAATCCAGTCTTCTGAGGTGATCGCATTATAATTATCTAAATCTCAAGCATGGTCTACATAGCTCAGTGACTGGATACTTTTTCCTAAGATAGTGGTTGCAGTCCCTCTGATTCTTCCAATACCATTTACACCGTGGCTGCACAGGTAGGAAGCACAGTCTTTATCCTCCCTTTGCTTCTGGGATCAAGTCCTTTCCTCTAATTTCTGACAGGTTCCTTATTGCCAGCTGAGATTAGTTCCCTAGTATCCTTGTCTTTCAATATCTCATGGAATGGTCTCCAACACTAGGTACAGAGTCACAGATTTTTCTGGTCTGCCCCTCTGAGCTCTCTAATAGCCTATCATCCAACTACAAAGCTGCCTCCTGTAGTGATATTTTATTTGTGCTGAAATGTGGTGATATTTTATTTGTGCTTTAGTAAATAAAATTTGCCTGGAGATCAGAGGAAATAGCAAGCCATTTTAAGTAAACAAAGAAGTCAGGCAGCAGTAGCATACACCCTTAATCCTATCACTTAGCAGGCAGGATCTCTGTGTGTTCAAGGCCACACTGGGAACAGAGCCAGGTGTGGTGACACACGACTTTAATTCCAGTACCAACCATAGAGTTCTGGAGGCCTGTACAGACATGAAGTGACAAAGCTGGCCAGGAAGAGGAAGTGATGTAGCTAGACAGAGAGCAAATCAGAAGACAGAACAGCAAAGCAATAAAGGCGTGGATAGACAGGAAGTAACTCACATTTGGAAACTGCAGAGTTGGTGAGGTAAGGTTGGCTGGTGGCTTTCCCTATTTCCCTGATCTCTCTAAGGCTTTCAACTCTATATTTGGCTCTGTGTTTTTTATTTAATAAGACCATTTTAGAAATTTGTCTACAAGCCTCCACATTCACAGGTATAGTAATAGTTATGAACAACTTTGTTGGCACAAATTTCCATGCTGATCAGTTTTCAATTATCAAAACAAAATGTCTGAAAAATATAATTTTATCAAGATAAAAAATTATGGATGTAACAATTCTGGTTGTCCAAGGGTAGAATGCCAGTATTGGCTCAGGTCTGATGAGGATCTTGTGATATATGACATCTTAATGGTGGGAATATATAGGAGAAGAAGGGATCACATCACCAGGAAGGAATCAGGAGTGAGGCTGGGCTCCCCAAATCCCTTCTGTGGTCATGAATACAACTAACCCAAGTATCTTCTATTAATCCTCACTTCTCAGGGACTCTCCTTCATTTAATTCTGTTCTCAGGATTAGTCTCATCACAAGAACTTGTCTACATTATATCTGTGCCAGGAGATTTTATAAAGGATGAAATTAAGAATAAAGAACAAGCCGGGCGGTGGTGGTGCATGCCTTTAATCCCAGAATTTGGGAGGCAGAGGCAGGTGGATCTCTGAGTTTGAGGCCAGCCGGGGCTACAGAGTGAGTTCCAGGAAAGGCACAAAGCTACACAGAGAAATCATGTCTCAAAAAACAAAAAACAAAAAACAAAACAAAACAAAAACAAAACAAACAAAAAAAGAATGAAGAACAGCTTATGTTTGGGAAGAAACTTTTAAAACAATGAATTATTCAAGTTCTGCATTAACCACTTTCAGTCAAAAATTTGAAAACTTTGCAACTGTTCAGAAACAGAGTTCATAAAAAATAAGGGCATCAAGAGCTCTCCAACCTTTACATGGATATGCCTGTGAGGCAGGAGGATCAATTATCTTGGATAGTAGTATTCTAGTAGACATAACAACACAGGACACATTTTAGAAGTAAACAAATTATGGACTTAATCAGTGTGAAATCCTGTTTTGGTTTATCCCTGGGGCAAATGGGGCTTAAAGAGGAGAGAAAGGCAATAGGAGTAAGGATCAGAAAAGCTCAAGAAGGAAACTAATGATTTCCAAAGTGGGAAAGTTCTGGTTCCTGGTCAATTGTGAGGTTGGGCTGCTGATACTGGAATCACAGAATACACACTGAGCTGCATTGGAACAAAGGGGAGGACATTCCCAGGTTCCTGCCTAACAGTGTTTACTTTTTGCTTGCTGTGCTGGGAAATCTTTTGCCAACATTCTATTACAGAGTAACTGGTATGTGAAAGTGGTAAGGGTACTTCTGTGTGAGTACAAGGAAGCAGAAGAAAAGCCAAAGGGATCTTCACTGGAGCTGGTAGGGTTTGAGGCACTGTCCCATAATACTTTAGTCCCATCAAAACATTTGAAAGATCACTGACCTCAGATGCCTACAAAATTCTCACGGATTGCTTTTGCCAATAGGCAAGGCTGTTGGTTAAGACATAGCTTGCTGAGAGGCCCATGTGGTAAAAGTTTTGCCGAGGATCATGATAATAAAGACTTCATACTTTAGAGGGAGAAAACAGGTCCTTTTTGCTTCATTCTGTTATGAGCTCAGCAGAGTTTATTATTTCAGGGAAATATTTATTAAGACATAACTGAGGCTCTTAGTGGAAGCCAATTTCAACTTAGGAACATCTAAATATATCGTAGCAAACAGGATCTGGATGGCTCCTCAGAAAGAGCTGTCTGGAAAGGCCACAACAGTGACATTGTGTGCCTAAAGAAGCTCCCATGACTAAGTGTGTTATGGTCTTGTACAGTTACACTTATGTAGCTGCGGGGTCTGCCCTTACATAGGAATGGCTGTCTTATCTATTTACTCTTTCAATTTCAAACACTAGAATGCAGTTATGAAACCAAAGTAAGTAAAGAAAAGGAAAACTCGTTTTGAAGGCATCTATGGTCAAATAAGATACCCAAGAATCAGAATAACCTAGTAGGTAAACAGTGGCTAGTGAAACAGGTACTTCAGGGACAAGGGGCATCTTAGCAATGATCTGAGGGGATGATGTGTGTGTAGTGCTGTGAGTTCTCTTATGCCCTTTCTCTACATCCTGCTCCAGCCTGAGATTTCTGGTAGATGCTTCCCAGTGTCTTTTGGTAAGAGATGGATACGTTTAGGGGACCATACCATTTTACCATGCAAGCCAGGCTCTCCAGTGCCCCTTGCACCTCCCAACTGGACATGCAAATTTGATTCACTGCGTGGAGGCCTGGCCCCAGCCAGCTCTCTCTGTTCTAGGTGCTTGGCACAACCTCATATTTCCCTCAGGCAGAGGTTGGCTCCCTAGGGTGACTGAACTAGGGGAGGATTGCATGGGGTTCCATGCACAGCTTTGCCAATTCCCTACAGCAAGATTGCCTATCTGTCTATTCAAGTCTGTCCTCAAGGCAGGTTAACTCACCATGTGACTCACACCAGAGAGTCCTGACATGGTATGCAACACGCACAATTGTTTTTCTTTAAGAACCTCACGGATCTGAGACACTATTTTGAATATTTTCTTGAGTTTCTCTTTCCTAGCACATCCCCTCAAATACTTTGTAACAGCAGGGGGTCAAAAAGAGGGGGAAATGTGAAATGGAAATAACTGGAATGTCTGTTTGAAAGATGCTACTTTGCTTTCAGTGTGCAGGACACTCAAAGCTACTCTTCCCGGAGTGGTTTTTAGAAAGGAATACCGGATGGTCAAATTTCAAAGAGAGACTCCAGCCTCTAATCAGGCTGGGGGCTATGACAATGCTCTGCTAAACACCGAAAAGATCCTTTCAATCAGAAAGGCATTGCGTGTGCACCAGGGACAAGCGTTATCTACCACATGATCTCAGCAAGATTTACCATCACTTCTCATTTTCTTCTGAAGCATCGTGAGTGTAGCAAGTGTTTTGGTAGGCTAAAGAGTTTGGTCCTTCACAGTCTTGTCCCCCCAAATGCTCGAGAGTAAATGAAGTTTACCGAGTCTGTATTTTAGAGAATCTTGGACCTTGTGACTCTGTATGCATCTTCTCTTGTCTAGAGAAGAAATTCCCTTATAGCCACATCTAAGCTTTTAGCAGATGCACATGACGAAATATTAGCTGAAGTGCAGAGTCAACACTGTAAAACATCTCATGAGAGAAACTTTGAGCAAAGACTGCCTTAAAATGGGTTGCTATGAAAAAATGCAGATTAAGGATGTAGGAGATAGCTTCTTACCTGGGCTTCTTTGGGGATTCCATTTTTCACACAGTCAGTGCTTTGCCATTTGCTGTGCTGAGTCTTGGGATTGTGGACAGTCCCATTGGTAACAGCACTACCCCTAGGATTGGCCATCGGTGGGAAGTGCTTGAGCCCAGCAGGTTCTCTTTCGGAGATCTTCTGGAGCTTCAGTTTTCAAGTAGCTGAAGTGATGACATAAAGGACTTTGGGGCTGAGCCCTTAAAGGAATCCTACCAGTCAGGCTTTTCCAGAAGAAGAACCACAGTCTATCTATTGACTGAATCTTTAGTGGTTACCTTTTACTAGGCTACTCCAGTGACACTGTGGATTCTGCTTCTGAAACTACAAAGAAGTTTGTCCTGTAAACTGCTCTCGGAGGCAGAGGAAAGCTGTAGACAGAAAATTCCAGGGACACACACTGAGGAGGCGGGCTGAGAGGTGGAGAGACTTTTAAAGACATATACAGCACACTCACAGAGTACACATTGCTCAAGGGCTGATTACAAAATTTTCTCCTTTTATTATCCTCTCCCCTTCGCATTTAGTTATTTTTCCACTGTAAGCTAAGCTTATAAATCAATATTTCTTTGTACCGGAAAATAACATTCATGAATGACTACTAGGGGCTCAAGGGGCAAGGGACCAGGGAGTTGTTGTCTAATGGATACAGAATTTCAGCTGGGGTGTGAGAGAAGCTTCTGGTCATGAGTCACTGAACAGGGATGAGTATATATGTAATGTCACTGAATTGTACAAGTAACAAGATTCAAGTGGTCAGCGTCCTAGCATGTTAAATGTTAAAATCACAGCAGCAATAATTATAACCCACATACAAACACATGCACCATACAACCATCAAAAAAATTCAAGACAGACAGAAATCAGTAAAACAGAACATTCTAATTCTTACCAGAAATACATTTTTCTAAATCATATGACCTTAGAGGAGCCATTTATCTTCTCTATGTTTCAGTTTTTCTGCCTATAAAATGAGACAATGTATTTGGTGAATTAGCATACATAGAGCAGTAAGAAATGACAGTTGGATTTGAGTTTGCCACCGGCTCTTTTGTTGTGAGGCGTGTGGTGACCACAGGGTCCTAGTCCACAAGCATCTCTGGCTTACTCCTGACCCCTTATTCTTTCAATACAACAGTCATCAGAAGTCTGTTTCTTCCCTTGATCATCAAAGGGCACTGTGGTTTGTTGGGCAATATCAATCGTTTACAGCCCGTTGAGTATTTCTGAGCCTACCTTTGTGGTTTTCCTCTGTTGATATCAGAAAATCCTATCTGAAACTAAAGGCCTTAGGAGTAACATTCGAGGGTATGGTGGCACACTCCTGTGATCCCGCTATTGGGGAGCTAGTGGTATGATGATTGCTAGTGCTAGGCCAGTTTGACAGTTTGGAATACGTAATGAGGTCCAGGCCAGATTGAACTACACATTGAGACTTTCTATTTCTGTCTCCCCACCCCTCCAAGCACCATATTCTGATCTTCTCCCGAATGTTGAAACTGAACGTTCTGCTCTTGAGATGAGTCTCAGCAATTTAGCCTCCTTCCACAAAGCAAGCCAGAAAACCTGAAAATATATCCCCACGTTTGCTGTTTTGGAGCTCACCATAAAGTTCTCTGGTATACTCTGTGTGGTAGTAGACCATATGACTCTCTCAGGTGTCCTGTCCTGTACTTGGGAGGAGATATGCTCTACTAAGGGACTAAGAAGAAACCGAATATATAGGTCAGTTTCTTAACTGAGTATAAAATGAATAACATAAACCTTGGAATCCACCTTAAGTCTTTTATTCATCCATCTGAATGTAACCATGTCATATAAAGATATAATTTAATACACTTGTTATATTTTTCTTGTTAATTTACTATGCTACTGTCTTTTAGCATAGAGAAATCAGTCATGAATCTTTGTGAACAGGGAGGGGATTGCTCCTTTTCCTGTCTTTACACAGAATCAAGACTGTTTGACACCAGGTACCTAAAAATGAAGTGCACTTATTGGGCCAATAGTACAAATGAATGAACAATCAAGCAAAGAAATAAAACAAAAATAAGAGGAAATAACATCTGTTGCCAGAGTCTTATATCCTGGATCTAAACTCTCTAGTTTAAGATTTGTTCCTCTCCAAAATGAAGTGACTTCTAGAAGAGTTAATTGTAACAATAATGTGACCACATTTTTCAGGCAAGAATCCCCATTTTTCCTATCCCTGGATGAGTAGAATGGTAATATTGAGTTAATTCAAAGTATATGTCCAGCCCAGTGTGTTCCAACACAGAATTTTTATTACATTTGTCCCAAGCCCTGTCATCAGAGCATAACGAACTTTTTACTGGTCTCTTTCTTCTAAGGCTGGTACAGTGTGTGTTGGGCACTAAGTCTTTGCTGGCTTGTTTCCTACTAAATTTTGCACAATGGTGAGATAAAGAAGTAGGAGAAAGTACAGATTATGGTTGGCCTGACTGACTGCCTCATGTTACCCAGAAAGAAAATGTGAAGACATTGTGTTATTTTGGCTGAGTTCTATTGTTCTGTACAGAATTAGTAATAATATTTTGATCTGGATTTTGGAGGCCCAGTCTTGAGACTTGAACTGGCCTGTGCCCGTGCTGTGACTATCATGAGGCTGTATCCACAACCAGTAAAACTATGCTTTGAGTAGGGATTTTAAGATAAAACTAACAAGTTAGAGAGTAGAAGATCTTCTTTCTTTCTTTTCCTCTTTTACATTTCTATTTTATTTTCTTTTTACTTTCCTTCCTTCCTTTCTTCTTCATATTTTCTTTCTACAAGGAAACAAAGGCCATATGTAAAGAAAATATCTCAAAAGCATGTTAAGTTTCCCTCTATTCCCATCTATCAAATTTGGTAACCATGAATAGACCTTTAAGAGAGATCTGCTACAAGGTCTCACTCTTGAACCTGCATGCTTGTGTGTGGAGGCACCCATGTAGGTGTTTATATGTGTTCATGTGTGTGCAGGTAGGTGCATGTGGAGGACAGAGGTCAGTATCAGGTATCTTCAACCTCCTTCCAACTTAGTTGTTCTTTCTTTTTGAGATTATAATTACGTCATTTCTCTTTTCTGTTTCCCCCTCCACAGCCTCTCATATACTTCTCCTTGCTTCCTTTCACATTATTGTCCTCTTTTTTCACTAATTGTTGTACATGCACATATGTGTGTGCATATGCATATATATTTCTAAATGTAACCTTCTCAGTTTGCATAATGTTGCTCACATATATCCTGACCATTTCATATTGGGAAGCTCCCTGGAGAAGACTAATTCTGCTCTGTGCATTCCTTAGTTATCCACAGTTCTCTGTGCAAGGGTTAAAGCCTCATGAGCTTTCCCCTGTCTACTTTGGTATTCTGTTGTTAATGTCCCTTAGATTTTTGAAACAGAGTCTCTCTGTGCACCTAAGTTTTAAGGATCCACTGTCTCTACCTCCCAGTGTTGACTTTTTATGTAAGTTATCAGCATTTGAATACAGCAAGCACTTTGCTGATTGAACTATTCCTCCCCCATCCTCACTCTCAAACCTTTTCTGTTTTAAGTGTCATAAAGCAATGTATATATATTCTCCCATGTTTAAAATCACCTTGGCTCACCAATCCTTTGCATTGAGTACTAGGAGTGTAATCAGTGGTGGGTCATTGCTTTGTTTTATCTATCAAAGTAAATGTGAGGTTCTGCTAAGTGAATGGATATTTTAGGTTTAACAGTAAACACAGTAAATTCTTAGCAAGGTTTTAGTGTTTTGAGTAATGAAATGAATTTCAGGTTAATCATTAAACTTGATAATGGTTTGAATAGTTACTGCACACTTCATTTTTGCTGTGTCTTCAGGCAGCAGCATTTAATCAAAGACCCTCAGTTTCCTTCTCTTAAGAACTAAGACTTAGCAGTGCCTGCATATCTACTACTTAAGATATAGTTCATTGTTTCAGATCAAAGTAAACCTATCCTTGAGTGGGGAACAGCAAAATCAAAGCTAGTTAATGACAGTTTTATGTTCTCTGATGGGACTTTTTGTTTTGCCCAGAAGTCTGCTTCTAAGCAACTCTGTTAATGGAGCAGACACAGGGGAAGATAAGAGAGTGCAGATAGACAATAAAGAGATGCTCTTCTCGGTATGTTCTGAAGAAGCTCTTAGATATACGAGAGTTGTCAGGGAATGAACAAAATGAATGGTTAGAATTGCACGGAATTGAGTCAATGGAGATTTGTTGCTTATCCCATGATTCGATTTTTATCTCTTTGATAGAGTAAGACTGATATGAAAACTAAAATTTCAAAAGATTAAGTGACTTCTCAAAGTCACAAGGATAATATGCAATGATAGTAGGTCATGAACTCAAAAATATCTGGGCTCAAGGTGAGAGATACCAGTGTGTGTACCATGGTATCTCCCCTTAAGATACAGATTTGAGGAACATTAGCCCCCAAGGAAAGAAATAACAAAGATTGTTAGGGCTTAAAAGATTTCACTTGTGACCAAACAATGAATAAATACTTTATTTTGCCTTTTTGATGCAGTAACATCTTGTAATCCACTAAATAGTTGTGAAGAATTAATGACATCTCAGTGTTGACTCATAAATCTACATAGAACTCAATTTTCCTGAAAAATTAAGTCTGAAAAAATTCTGAGAGTGTAGATAATTCCATTCCCCAAACTGCCTCAACACCAAGATTTAAACACAATTAGCATAAAAATGCCAACTATATGTGACCAAATATCAAATCTGGATTGACCAAGAAGTCATTGAATTTGTTTGAGAAAATAAAAAGTAATCACATTAATTTGTCACTTATCAGGTGGAAATTATAGCTTTTAATCAGCTTAGGTTTAGAGCTTCTAATCAAGATCAAGATAGATTTAGTTTTCATATCTCCAGGTTTTGTGGACTACTAAGATTAGGAAGATTATATGCAATACACATTCATTACCTCACAGCGTCGCCCTGAAATACAACCTGGCTCCAACTGCAGGTTCCATCCACATCTTGTTCAGATTCTTTTGGCTTGGCTAGAGGTCCTTGAGAGACAGTTTACTGCGTGTTATCTGCTCTCTGTCTCTCCCTGTACCTGGGCAGGCCATGTGACCATAGTTGCCCTTTTCTGTGCAGTGTGGGCCAAGTGTAGTGAGGATTTCATATTGATGGCATCTGACTTGTGCCAAAAAGCACAGGATTCATGAGTAAAGCATCTCTGTTATATTTCCTTCTATTCTGACGTATGTTCATATAATGGCCAGTGGGGTTGCAGCCAGTTGCCCTCAGCAATAACAATATTTTGAAACTGTTATCAGCTTGCATCCTTTCCTTGTTTTACTTGCCAATTCTTTTTGAACACCTCCCAAGAAAATCCTTGAGCCCAAACCTTCATTTCAGAGACTATGTGCATGAACCTAAATTAGAACAAATGTACTCCAGATAGTCCAGCAGATGTGTTGACTTGAGGTCCAACTGGGTTTTTGGAGTGATTAGTACTTGGCTTATCCTGAAGATTAAGTGAGTTGTATGACAAAGGCAGAATCAACAACCAGGGGCCCTGTATGGGACCAACCTAAGCCCTCTACACATATGTGACAGTTGTGTAGCTTGGTCTATTTGTGGGACTCCTAACAATGAGAGCATGGAATGTCCCTAATGCTTTGACTGGCTCTTGGGAACCTACTCCTCATATTGGTTTGCCTTGCCCAGGTTAAACACAAGGGGAGGTACTTAGTCTTACTACAATTTGATATGCCATGCTTTGTTGATACCCATGGGAGGCCTGCCCCTTTCTGAACAGAAACAGAGAATGAGTGGATTGAGGGGGGAGGGAAGCAGAGGGGACATGGGAGGAGGGAATTGGAGGAGAGGAGGGAGGGAAAACTGTGGTCAGGATGTAAAATAAATAAATAAATTAAATTAAATTAAAATGGAAATTCTACATATTCTTTTAATAAACTCCCAGGGAATTTTTGGAAACAGGAAGTCCTATTATGTTTTCTCATAAGATAGAACTGTGAACTAGACTTACATAGAAGTGTCTACAATCTGAGTTGAAGAGGAACATCATCAACTTTGAGTCATCATATAGAAACCTACAATTGGAATGATGGGTAGGTCTTGAAATATCTTCTAGAGCAACTTTTGTATGTAGAAGAAAATGAAACCAATGAATCCTCTTTTCCTAACACTTACCTAGAAAGAATCTGTTTCTATTCCTAGTTAGCAAGGGCTAGTAAATAGAAATGAAATGCTCAGCACTTCCATGAGGAACAGATTTATTTGATCTGAATGTAAATGGAGCTCAATGGTCTAAGATCAACATCTCAATGAGATTTTTACTCTCTTTTGTAGACTCCAAGGAGAATTTGCTTTCCTGGGTTTTCCATCTTTAAGAGGCCATTCAAATCACTCAGCCACTACCCCTTCCTCTCACCTTCAAACTAGCAATGCCACATATTTTTATTTTTCTTCAGTGACAAATTTCTGATTGACATTACCAGAAATGTTTGAAAAAGCCTGAAGTGTGTAATTATATGGATAATCTATTATGATCACAGATTTATCAATCAAATTCCCCTTTTAGGAAATAAAGTATAAATTAACAATTATTTTTAGTGTGCATCATGATGGGTCTTGTAACGTAAAATGGCTTAGACAAAATAATTGACATATATTATCTCCCACAATTATCTTCACTGGGTGTGGGGACAACACTTAACAGCTAATCTTTTAGTAATTGACAGGTATGTTGTACATTGTTTCTAACTATAGCTTCATATTGAATTAGATCTTGTAGATGTAACCGACCGCCTTATTAAATAAGAAACACAGAGCCAATGTAAAGGTGAAAGCCCAAGAGGTCAGAGCTAGAAGCCTTACCCGCTTTCTGCCAGCTAGACTCTCCCGCCAAGAGACTTCTCCGAAAAAGGGAGTTTCTTCCTGTGCGGTTGATTTATAAAGGGTTATGGTTCTTCCTTCTCATTGGTTGTGAACCCAACTACGTGGCTGTCTCGTCACGGTCTCTCTGTACAGACCTCCCAAGTTTTCTATGGTTGGTATTGAGATTAAGGGCGTGTGTCTCCAATGCTGGCTGTATACTTGAACACACAGAGATCTACCTAGTTCTGCTTACCAAGTGCTGGGATTAAAGGCGTGCACCACCACCGCCCTGGCTTTCACTATGGCTTGTTAATAGCTCTGACCCCTAGGCAACTTTATTTATTAACATACAAATAAAATCACATTTCAGTACAAATAGAATACCACTATATCTCCCCTCTTCTAATTTAATAAAAAGAGAAAAAAAGGAAAGTTGTAACTAATATAAGAAAAACTATGTACAAAAGTACAATAACTATATACAATATATACAAGTGATGAAAACCTAAACAATGTCTAGTCCATTTGTATTTGACAAATTCAGAGAAAATAATTCCATTGCCTATCCTATTTTGATAAGTCCAAAATGTACCTAATTCCTTTCTATCCTAACTAATCTTCAACTATAATTAATTAATCTTTAAATATAACTAATTAAACTTTGACTATAACTAATCTTCAACTCCCTCAGAGACCCAAGAAGGAAATAATATTACCTAACAAAAATAAAAACAGGAAGTGCAAGTAAGCAGCTTCCAAAAAATTGTGAGTTGACAGAAACAGCCAGCCGCCTGGACAGTCACCTGAGGTTTCTCCGCAGTGTTGGGGCATCATCTTCAGCCTATAGGCTTAGCGTATCTGACAGACTCATTTGTGAAGTAGGATGTACACAAGTTCAACAGTTCAACCCCACCTTGGGTGAGAGCAGTCCATGTACCAGAAATACCTGAATTCCACTAGTGTCATGTCCTGATTCAGGATTTTAAATTCTGGAAATTGTTGATGGTTTTTTTAATTCAGCTGTCCATTCTTCTTGACCATGTATGTGTGGCTTCATCTCAGCATCCCGTTCTTCTCCATATCCCTCTATTAAATGACAGTCTGCTATTGAGAGGCGTGAGCTTAGTTACTCTTCAAGAATAACTGTTTCAGCTGCTGTTCCATTGCACATCAGAAGCCATCGGCTCACTGTCTGTTCAACTGCCTTCAAAGGAAAGGGCACTGTACCTTTTCCGGATTGCAAAGGCCACTTCAGGGATGGTGCCATATTGTCCTGGCCTCAGGAGATGCCTTTTGATAAAGCCA
>CABHPP010149560.1:4639-59197 GCA_902168425.1 Peromyscus attwateri
TTTTTTTTTGGGGGGGGGGGATGTTAGATTTTTGCAGTATTATACTTTGAAAAGGATTAATGCTCCTTGGATGAACAAGAAGTGGTATTTTGCCCCTCTCCCCAGTGGAGGGACTGTCTTATCCCTTCCTTTTTCACTTCTCTTTTGAGAATACATGTACTGGGGAACAGTTAAAATCAATAGACAAGTAAAGGAAAATCCCCCTGCTTTTTCTTGCCTCTGTCTGCTAGAACAATCTTATAATCCTGCAGCTGAAACAATACTTCCCAGTTGAAGTAATCAATATATCTTACTTCATATAAATGAAAGATGTAATGATGATGAATAATCCTCTACATTTGCAGAGATGCAGCACTTGGTTGAATACCAAGTGATCATCTGGGTTCCTTCTAGATGTAATGTGAGTGGATGTTTCTTTTCCTACTCTTTGCTGATAAAGAAAGATCTTAAGTGGTCTGTTCTGTCTACATCAGTCGGGGGCAGTTCTCAAAACCACAAGCTGAGTCCTATCTCTTCTCCATTACCCAAACTGTCTCAGTAAACTTTCACCACTGAGACAACTCACTAAAACCAGTGTGTGTGTGTGTGTGTGTGTGTGTGTGTGTGTGTGTGTGTGTTCATTATAGACATCAAGATATGTTTATATTTAGTTAATAAAATGTCTTTGTGCATATTACATAACAAATAGATCTAGAAAAAAATTTAATTTTGTTCATACTAGATGTTTAAAATGTAGTTGAAACACACAAAAATACAGTATAAACAAGTTTTAAATGATATACATTGATCCAGTTAATTATTACATACAAAAATAATTTAAGCAATATTATACTCTGTACAATTCACTAGGTGTTGTGGGTATGACAAGGAACAAATTACCTGTCTGTGCATTTACAGCATCCCACCCAGACAATGAGGCAGATATAAGGTAGGATCCTTACATACCTAAATGCTGTGGTTGTGAGAATCCAACTGAGCAGGGGTTGGGTGGGAAGATGTTTTTTACAAGACAGTTAAGCTGAAATAAATGGAAGGAAGGAAGGATGGAAGGCAGGAAAGAGGGAGGGACAGAGAGAGGGAGGAAGGGAAGGAAGAAATAATTTAATTAATTAATTAAGGTGGGTGCCAAGCAGGGGAAGGAAGACAAGACATGCTTAAGCAAAAGAGGAAGTATTAATAAGATCTCTAGGATGCCCCATGTTGGGTGCCAGATGTTGTTTGAATCTTAGAGGTCTTATTAATAAAAAAAAAAACGTGAGCCAGATATTGGAGTGAAAGCTGAAAGATCAGAGAAGCAGAACATCCAGCCACTAGTTCTTACCTCTACAAAATCCTCAGCATAAAGAGAATGAGTTCTTGTTTCCTCATACCTTATATACCTTTCTCTACCCTGCCATATTATTTCCTGGGATTAAAGGCATGTGTGCTTCCTAAGCAAAGTATGAAATCTCAAGTGCTGCGATTAAAGGTGTGTGCCACCACTGCCTGACCTCTCTGTCTAATCTAGTGACTGGCTCTGTCCTCCAATCCTCAGGCAAGTTTATTAAGGTACACAATATATCACCACAGGGGAGAACAAGGCAGCAGTATGGAGGACAATGAGAGCTTTCAGGAAGAAAGTGGAATGAGTGTGATCACCCAAGAAAACAGTGTAGGATGATAAAACTTAGGGTGGGTTTGGCCACAGGACTGTGGAGTTCCAGTCAGACAAAGGAGAAACAACTAGGAAGACTTTGTGGAGTTACAAACTGTTTTACTTTCCATGGAATTATCTTCTTCTGAAACCCAGAAACAAAATAGCACTAAATACAGAGGTTTCTTTGCTGACATGTTGTGTTCACATGGAACAAGAGACATCCAGTCCTTACCACATCTTTTAACCTGCATTGTCTCATTTAATACTCAAGATAACTTTACCAAATGAGCAAACCATTTCTCAGTGAGGCATAGGAATTTTTTTAATATTCCAAACATCTTGGATAGTAGATCTAGAATTAAAACCCAGGTTTTAAGATCTCTTCTCCATTGCACTTACATGACTGCAAACACTGGACCTGTTACCTGAAGAAACTTCTTCAGTCTTCATTGCTCATTTAGATTCTTCTGTCATAGAACAGAGTAGTTAAGGCTGCTGTCTTCATGGCAACTACATTCTACAAAGAAACAGACTGATGCAAGTAGCTTTTCTTTCTCAACAAATTCCCTTTACTAGGGAACAAAATGTCATTCATTTTTCAGAGGGGAAAGAAGGGCTCACAATAATTGGACTCTATTTCTTGGGTATCTTCTATACCTAGTCATATTGCCTTGTTAATATTCTCTCTCTCTCTCTCTCTCTCTCTCTCTCTCTCTCTCTCTCTCTCTCTCTCTTTCTCTCTCTCTCTTTCTCCCCTTAGAATGATTTCTTACACATTTACTCAAAGGTTTTCTAATACACTATCTCACTGCATGACTATATATGAAAGAAAAGACTATCAGTGTTAACATAGAAGTTATATTTTATCACTGTAAATTGAGGGGGAAGAGAGAAGGGGAGGAAGGAAGAGAGTGAGAGGGAACATGTACGTGTGTGTGTGTGTGTGTGTGTGTGTGTGTGTGTGTGTGTGTGAGAGAGAGAGAGAGAGAGAGAGAGAGAGAGAGAGAGAGACTTTTAAAAGCAGATGTTTTCAAAACCTTCCTACTAGAAAACAAAGCATCCCTAGGGTAACACTTGGAAGAACTGTTCCAATTACTCTTCTGGTTTCTAGCCCATGTTTTGTATTAAAAGGGGTGCAGTGACCTGAAAGTCTAATTACCCCTCTCTAAATGTCTGTTTCTTAGGCTGCTGGTAACAGAAAGTGGGACTAGTTGGCAGCCATCCTCTGAATCAAATCCCATAAATAACCTGGGCAATTATTCTGTGCTGTGCTGCAGAAGTTAGTGGAAACTTGGGAAGAAAAGTGTAATGCACTCTGAACTCCATGTCAGGTTATGGAAAGTGGAAATATAAGTACCTAAACTATTAGAAGGAAAGTCGAGCGTCTGTCAGTACTCCTTCTGCTACTACAGATGTACAGCTATCTGCAAACTCGGGAATGACTCATCCCTTCTTACCCGAAGAGTGGTGGAGTGGGGGACACTTCACTTTCTGAGTTTTGGAGAGTACTAGATGGCAATATATTGAGATGATTAAAGAGATTGTGAGTTCACACGAAGGAGCAGAGAAAGGAAAACTGCAAAGTGCCAGGGGGTGACAAAGCAATATTAAGCAGAATAAGAAAGAGCCAAGAACACTGCTGAGGAAGCTGTGGAAAGGATGGTCTGTCATCAGAGAAGTGTCTTAGCTCAGCTCCAGTGGTGGGTGCAAACAGAAAACCTCAAAGTGGGTGGAGTCAGGACTCTGCCTGACAAAATCAGCCAAACCCTCCAGCAAGGAGGCCGAGGGAGCAAGTAGAACCCAGAAAACAAGGACTGCTTTCCATCAGGGTTTCTCAGCTTATAAAACACATGCTACAGAGTCACTTCAGTGGGGAAGGCCTTGAACAAAATTCTTAAAATATGAATGCATGCTTAGGCCCAATCCAGAATATCAGAATTTCCTGAGGGCACACTTTGTTATTCGGAAGAAATTCCATTGATGAGTCTATAAACAATTAAGTTTAGTTACTCAAACTAAGTTTAGTGGCAACCTCTGCTTGAGAGGCAAATTTTCATTCTTTAACACTTTATTTATACTGGGTAGAAAATCACTATCTGGAAAAAACATGACAGACACCTTGCCAGCCTCAAGGGTTCACAAAAGGATCCTTCCATGAGCTATTCCTGCAAGGCATGCAATATCCTCTGGTCACCATAATGTTTCTCATGGACCATCTACAGTCTGGTGGCTACCAGCCATTTTGGCAGAAAGAAGGATGCAGATTCTGAAGGTGAAGCATCATTGCCGTCTTCATCATCTTCATCAGGGTAGCTTTCAGAGCACAGGGGCAGCCTGGGAGAGAAAAGAGTGAAGAAGGCCTTCTGAACCTCCTGTCAGCCAGCCAGGCGACACTCTTCAAGACCCTAATTTTAGATCACAGTGCTAGGTGCTCAAGGCAATACACCACGCTTTCTCTGATGAAATTATTATTCAACTTGCAGGCTGAAAACAAATTTATAAGAAGGACTCTTGTGGTGAAGAAAATTTTAATTAATTAGAAATGTGTATGTGTGTTCATTAAACTTGCATTTTCCAGCAGATAAGCCAGACTAAATAAAACCATATTCAAAATCAAGAGTTCACACAGCGGTTCCTAGGTATATATGGCCACCTGCCGAATAAGTGCTGAGCTGGAGTCACTGTCTCCTTGGTAATCCTGACTTACCTTTCCCTCACTCTCCTAACTGCTGGTGAGTTGAGGTCTTGGTGTAATTAATGTTTCCATCTGTAGGCTGCTAACCCTAAGGAGCATGTGGCTCCATGCCAGGCTTTTCTACACACAACACAATGGTGCCAACCTCCACATCTGTATTTGCAGCATAAAGCATTGCTGCACTCATGGTGAGGTACGAATGCCTGCAGAATACTGATAAATGGTCCTTTATCCTAATACTTAATCGCTTTGTTGTAATAGTACAATGAAGGGCAGCTAACACATCCTTTAACTCAAACACAATCTCTTCCCACACTGTCCTGGTGGGTCGTCTCTTCAAGGATGACAGAATGTCCTTCTTGCTCAGATCCCCATCACCTCCCACCATTGGGGAAGCCACAAGGAAGCCTGCTAGGGCGCATGCTGAGTCACCTCTCTGCTCTCTTCTCTCCACAGCTCCAATGGAAAATCTGTAACGTGGGCCCAGAACGAAAAGAGCAGCCGAGGGCAGCACCTGTGGCAGCGGCTGTCGGTTCACATCAACAAGAAGGAGAATCCCAACCAGACAGCGGTCATCAAACCCTTCCCCAAGAGCACAGAGAGCCGCGGGCCGGGTGCAGGGGCGGGTAGCTCGGGCCCCGGGGCGGCGGGCGCTGGTGGCTCGGGATGCGCGGTGGCAAGTGGCCCGGAGCCTCCTGATGCGGGCACCAAGGCGTTGTACGACGTGGTGGAGGCAGAGGAGCGTTTCCCAGCAGCTGCCAGGCCGCGCTCTCCTTCGCCCATCAGCACGCTGAGCCACCTCGCTGGCTCGGCTGGCCGCACAGACGACGACGCGCCATCCCTGCACTCGGAGACCGCGGCGCGCAGCAGCTCGTCCCAGGGCTCGCTCATGGAGCAGATCAGCAGCGTGGTGACGCGTTTCACCGCCAACATCACAGAGCTCAACTCCATGATGCTGTCCACCACGGCGGCGCCCGGGCCAGCCGGTGCCCCTATCTGCTCCTCCTACCTGATCCCCAAAGAGATCCAGCTGCCCACTACCATGACGACTTTCGCGGATATCCAGCCACTGCCGGCCATCGAGGTGACCGGAGGAGCTCAGCAGATGGCAGGGGCGTCACCTGCCCCGGAGACTCCTGCAGGAGCCGAGGCTGCACCAGGCAAACCCGACCTGGAAGAGCTGGTAGCCCTCACTCCGCCATCTCCCTTCAGGGACTCGGTGGACTCTGGGAGCACCACCCCAAACTCGCCGGTCTCCGAGTCAGCCCTCTGCATCCCATCATCTCCCAAATATGACACTCTCATCATCAGAGATTACACGCAGAGTTCCTCGTCGTTGTGAGCCACTGGAAACTTCTCTGGAATCCGCATGAGCAGCAGGAGACCTCGGTGTTCACACATGGGCGCAGCGACACCCATAATCACCCCAACAGAGAACCTGAGGTGAACGATGCCAAGGGCACACATAGTGGAGATACGAGATCAATAGTGCTATTTCACGACAGCCGATGACGACACCAACTACACATCTTCTGGCAGATTATCTTCTAGTGGCCTTAGAAAACATGGGCTTTTAAGAAACACTGCTTCTCTTTTTGAGTGCTGACCAGGAATGGGTGAAGCAGTTACAATACCAAGTGCTTTGCTCTGAGGCAGCAACCTTGTGAAACAGCACCCTGGACCGTGAAAAGTGGAGTTAATAAGCAACTGTAAACAGTTTTGTTTGTTTACTTCATTTTCCCAGAAGAGTCTTTGATTCACCAAACACTGAATGTACATTTTCTAACAAACTCAAAAATCTGGGACCAAAAAGTTAACCTTTCTGTTTTTTCCTTCCTTCCCGGTCCTGCCATGTAGACCTTGAAAAGATAGTTGTAACTCGGGCCCAGTATTTACTGAGGCTCGTGAGTCTCCTGAATAACACAAACGGGTAGTGAGTGTTGTGCTAATGTACAGAGAGTTTCTAGCAGAGACTTGCCAATCAGGCTGTGAGATGCTCTTCCAAAAGCCGGCATCCTGGATTCCACCTGGTTATTTCAGATTCACCTCCATTAACCAAGAAAACCAGTGCAAGATTTCTGGACTATTTCACCATGTTGCCAATCAATACTGGAGTAGCAAAAAAAAATATTTTCTGGAACACTGTTTTGTAATTCCCTCACTGGGGTGCATTGTGTAGCTGGAAATTCTCTTTGTAATAATTCGTGAGCTGTGGCCTGGCTCTCTTTCATGATCTATAGGCACTCCTCCTTATGAATGCCCTTCTGTTAGTGTTGCCAGCTGAAATAGTAAGATCCACAATGAGCTTACTCATTCTTTTCTTTTAAGAACCTGATATATACAAAGAGATTCTCTGTTGTTGGTGGTTGTTTTGAACCCCAGTCCCACTTCTGAAAGAGTGGTCCATAGACCCTATGAAGATATCACAAATGGAGGAACTGTTATTGAGAAAAATAATAATAACAGAATCTCAATACAGGAAAGTCAGCATAGCAAACGTCTGGCTATGCCCATGGGCAGTGATTTTATCTTTTCTTGGCTGCTTATATGGGGCAGCTATGAACTAAGACAAATGTAGATTTTTTTTCAAAGCAATACAGAACACTAAAACAGAGGAACCTTAATATCAACCACAGTCTTTCTCAGCCATTCCAAAAAAGGCAAAGCAATTATGAATCCTTTACTTTTTAAGATAGTTATTGATATGGTTTTGTGCATTTCATACTGTCACTTTATAAATACTGCAGGAAAGAGTTTTAGAGTTACAATAAAAAACATACATGCTTTGGTGGGCTCATATAGGTAGAAACTGTAGATCAAGACCTGAATCTACTGTCATCTTTTTATTGGTCCCATTGCAGCTATCCTCAGGTACCAAATGTTCTTGATTTTTAAATAAAGATAGTAATAAAAGGAGGAGGTATTCTATAAATTTAAAGTTCAGTTGACCCAGCCTTATACAAAAGATAGCCTTATGAGAAAGATTTGCCAAGAGACAGAAGTATATTTTTGGCAGAGAGAAATTTAAATAGAAGTTTAAAATTCCTATTTCAACATCCTTATATCCTGGTCTTTTTTTAATTTTAGTTGTTTTTGTTTTGTTTTTTGTTGTTATTAATGTTGTTGGGTTTTGTTTTTGCTTGTTTGTTTACCATCTGATTTAAAAAGAAATTGAAACTGGAAGTCTATCCATTGCCATAATCTGTCATTCTCCAGTTTTAAGAGTCGTAATAACTACTGACATTGCTGTTCTTATTTGAAATTTTAAATCTAATCTTCCAAATTATAAGCTAACAATAATTCACAAATGACTCAAGCTTCCTAAGTCAGATTTGAAAATAGCATCATCGGAGCAATGTGATCCCAAATAGTAGTGATATTCTTAAAGCAGAAAAGAAGTCTAGCTAACTTGCATAGCTTCATCGAAAGTGAATGCCTGCCTCTACCTGAAAACCCAGTGTAAATACTTTGAAATGCCAGTGCCCCTTGGTATCTATCAAAAAAAAAAAAAAAAAAAAAAAAAAAAAAACAAAACGTGGCATTCACCTGGTTTTAGTGTCCGTTTTCTTAGGGGTTATTATCTTTCTGGATATGCTCTACTTTCTGAGTTGTAAATTTTGTTTCACTGACTCTTTACCTTGGTTTCTCTTTTATTTTCATGTGCAATGAGTTTTACTGCTTCGATTTTTTTCATGAACAAATTCTTTTTCTATGATTTCTGTGGCATTTTTTTTCTTTTAAAAGTTTACCACTTTATCAGAAATTGCACCAGAAATTTAAGTTTAATGAAATTTCCATCTATAATTCTTTGTGATATCATAGTCAGCTATAATAAAAAATAATTTATTCAATTAGAAGGAGATAAAATTATTTTCCTTATATGTTACAATAACATTTGCCATCTCATTGAATACATTGTATATTGCACATACCAATAATACATCTTTGAAATCTTTTATTTTGGAATGATGCTAACTCTCTTTGCCAATTCTAATACCAGGTTCCAAGTAATAACTATAATATAAAGAGAACTGAATATTTATTCTAGGGCTAGGATATGAACTTCCCAATTCATTTGGGTACCTATTCTTACTGAGTTTCCTTGATAACAATCTGTTCCTGGTACCCAGTAGTAAATCAGTTGGGACCTGTTTGACTAAAATGTAGGATGAGAATGCTAAAGACCAGTAAAGTGGCCTAAAAGACAATTTTGGTCCTGGGAACTAAGAGGAGACCTAGTTTGACTACGTTTATTGGCTAAAAGGTGCACTCACCTTCCTGTTGAGAGTAGAGTGAGCCTGAGAAGATTGTTTTTGAATAGGGCTAGACATAGGGAGCAGACCAGGAATATGGAGAGGAAACTCATAAGAAAACTGACAGACGCAAAGGAGAAAAATAAAACAAATCTCCAAACGTGCTAATCTTTGAACGTGATAGTCTTTTTCAAATGACTGACATACCAGCAAGTGATCAGAAAGACTCGGAGCTATTTATGACTGTAAATGCATTGAATAATGGCTCTGCTGCAGTCTGACTTCCAAACCAGGAATTCAACACTCTTTTTAAGAAAAAAAGAAAAAAGAAAAAAAATTTACTGTGCTAGTCTCCCAGCAAAATGTACATGGTCTGGAGACTTCAAAGTTATTATATGAGTTCACATTTAGCAACAGCTTATTAATAACCCTCAAGCTGTCAGAATCTCTATAGTTACCATTTACAATTTTATACTGTGAAAAAAATACAGATCAGTGAAAGCATAAAGATAATTCAGAATTTGCTTTGAAGAGGGTTTGAGGCCTGGGAGAATCTAATGTCTATTGAAGAATGGGGCATGTATAAAACAGTTGGCTGGATTTCACTGATCTTTCCAATGTGAACAAATATACTATGTATATTGTGTGTCTTTCTAGAATTCAATGGCAGCTGCTGGTGATGTTGTAATTAGAAATCTATATAGAATATAGATGTTTAGAAAGATGGTGCCAATACTAAAATATTTGTGTGGGCTACAAGTGCTTGTACTTAATTTTTTTTCTGCACTCAGAACTGAATTGGTTTTAAAACTGTGCACAATCTGTTCTTTTTCTGTTGTTGCAGCTTGTACTATTAAAATAATAGAGAATGTTAAATTATTTTGATGTGAATTGCAAATGATTTTTTCATAAATTTTAACATTTTTATCAGCATTGTTTCGCTTTGTACTTGTATAAATGTGTTTTATTTTATCATTTTAAAATATACTTGCCTGCTTCTCAGTTGTCTAAATCACATTATAGTTGGTGTTTGTGAAGCCAGTTACTTTTTGAAAAATATTAAAAAAGAAACTATGATATGACTTCAAAATTATTCCCCTCAAATGCTTAGAATGTTGTCCTAATGGTATATCCTGAGAATGAAAAGAGCCATTTTATAATTTAACCTTAAGTTCTGAATCATACATACACTTGAATTATGATCAATGGATAATAAATTTAAGCAAATCAACCACAATTTAAACAAACAGAGATACTGTCCCCAAAGACCTCTACATATACCTTCTTTAAATTTTTTAATTAACAAATATTTTATTCATTTTACATACCAACCACAGATCCACCTCTCATCCCTCCTCTTGCTCCTCCCCCAACCTTTCCCCCCAACACACCCCCCCCCATCACCTCCTCTGAAAATATAAGGCCTCCCATGGGGAGTCAGCAAACCCCCATGCATCAAACAAAAAGGTTTTTCTTCATTTTACATACCAATCCCAGTTCCCCCTCCCTCCCCTTCTCTCCTCTCCTACCTCTCCCAACCCCAACCCCCATCTACTCCTCAGACAGGGTAAGGCCACAGAGACAGCTGACCCAAGCTGGTGTGAGCTCATGGATACTGGCCTGTCAGCTGGGGAACATACATGGGACTGAACTAGGCCCTCTGGATGTGGATGACAGTTATGTGGCTAGATCTGTTTGGGGAACCACTGGCAGTAGGACCAGGACTTATCCTGGGTGTATGAAATGGCTTTTTGGAACATATCCCTTTTAAGATTAAAAATTATTACATTAGCAAAATAATATGGGGACCACAGTTTTACTTTTTAAAATTTATTATAGGGGTATTTTTAAACTGACTTGTCTGGGTGCTGTCAATGTTACAAATATAAAACTGACAAGGTAGCTGCATGTATGTGTGTGTAAAGAAATTTGTACATACATTTACATATTTACTTGTGGACCAAGCTATACAAGCCTTTGTAAGCAATTCTGGTGTGTACATACACACACACACACACACACAAAAAAAAAAAACCATCCCAAGAAACAAATATTGTCAAATTACCCTTCAATTTTGACTCATAAATAGTTAATTTTTGGAACACCTGTTATTGAAAACATAAAAGCAGAATGTATACTTACTTGACTTGACTGACAGAAGACAATGTACATTTTAAAATACATCCTCTCGGTGTCACAATACCAAGCCTTGTGGTATATGTCCACAATCTGTACATAAGATATGAATGCATGAAATTATATTACTATACAAATTACATTTAATCTCAAACAAGATAGTCATTTTTCTACAATGTCACACTCAACCCTTCATTATGTCCCATATTTGAGCAAGCCATCCATATAAAATTCACCTAAAAGTGAGATACTTGAAAAAAATAGTAGAGAAAAATTTATCTTCTGAAATTTAAGATAGACTTGTTTCAGGAGAATAGTGGAAAGCCACTCAAATCCAGACAAAAGAGAAAGAATAACAGTAAACACAAAGTCAGATTTTTTTTTTACCCAAACAACATCAAATCTTAAATAGGTTAACCTAATACTCAGTTCCTATTATTTAGAAGAAAAAAAAGTGTGTGGGGAGGGTACTGTGATGTTTCTTTGATTTCTCATATTCCTGGTTCATGGATGCATGTTTGGTGCATAAAAGCAATTATTTGTGAAATGAGTATCAACAGCATTTAGCACAGAGTTAATATTCCACAGACAGCTTAAATATGTGGTGCTCAGTCTTGTGTGGAAATAGAACAAGTTATTTTTAAAGTTCAAGTAAACATCAAGACAACCTACTGAATGAGCTAATATGTAACTCTGTAGTTGTCTTTAGAGGACAATAGTAATTTGATATTGAATTTACAGAAAAATCCTTTTTTTCATTGAATTCTACTTAAGGATGACCAGTAGTTTTCCTATGCTATGCATAAATGGTCAGGCTTAGAAAAAAAATCTCAAAACATCTACTTATCATGGCAGCTAGAGAGATGTTTAAGCATGTAAATATAAATGTATTAATGAAGCGTTCTTCTTAAACATAAACATAACATTTTTTATTTCTCACAAGATTATTTTGAAATTCAGAAGCAGCTACCATATTTTTCCTTTTTTTAACTATTTAATTATTAGTCCATAAACTTCACAAGGGATAAGTTTGAAATTAGCTTCTCCAGTCATTCCTACATTTCTAGATGGAAGTGGTACAAGAAAACTTAACTTTCAAATAGCTAAGTATTGTTTACATTCCTTCTACTCCAGGCCAAAGGCACTTGTTTTTAGCCAGGGGACATGTCTTTTTGAGTGGTTCACAATGTATACACCTATATATAAGCTTACATTCTCACTCACTAACGTTAAAAAGTGGACTTTACATTTCAGTGTATCCCAGTAAGAAGACAGATGTTATATTTTAAATCATAGGAAGAATATGTCCACAAAAGTTCATATTTAATTCTCTTTCCTGAGCTGTTGAGCAGCAACAAGCAATGCATAAAAGTTTCTACAGTTTTAAAAGATTCAAAAGCAGAATAATTACAAATCATTTACTGTCTTCACCTCAGAATGTACCAGTCCTCAGTATGCAAATACACAATAACTTATTTTTTTTTAGATGAAACTTGTCACTAGAGAACACAAGTTCCTGGAGCACACTTTGGAAACTCTATAATACAAAATTCTAAATTTTTCACTTTGTTCAATTAGTATTCAAAATGATTTGCTCTCTAGTACCATGAGGATCTTCTAGGATGCTTAAAGCAGAATACTGATTCAAGATAGTCTCTTCTCTAGTAGGCACCATCTTTAAACAAGAGAAGTCTTGTTCAGTATTGTTGTTTACTTCCATCCCGTTTTCTGACCCACCCAGCACCAGACCATTTACTTTGCTTTCATAAGTCAAGCTGAGGATTTTCTACAATGTTTTATTATTTTATTTCATTTTTTATTCATTTCATCTTTTATTTATTTTGTTCAGAAATGATGATTGATTTCCTTAACTCCAACAGTTTGAAATGAAGCAATACTCAAGGCACAGCACAAATGGATGTCAACGGTGAAGTGTATTCCAGAGATAGCAACACACTGTCAAGAAATTATCCAGAATCTGTGTTTAGAAACCCTATCCAGGTTCTTATTAATTTACCTAAATGAGAAAAGTTCCACAGACACATCTATCATAACGATCAAGGTAATAATGTCAGCTTTTATTTATCCATAGCTATGTTTCATGGAGCTAAGTTCTCTAAATCCCATCATGGACCAGGCACATCACCCCACTACCAAAAGACCTTGAATCCATCTAAATATATACAAATAGAAATGTCTTATTCTGGAATATAAGTATACAATCTAGAATACCAGGAAAAATCAGAAACAAAATTTGTGGGCCATCCTGGCTAGTTCTGGCTCACCAGAATGAAAGAAGTTAGTGCAAACATGTAATATTTTAATTTAAAAGGGACCAAATTTAGTGTATAAGGAATATGAAAGGGCCAAGATGAAACTCTTAAGTGACAAATTGAAGATCAGGCCCTAAAAGAAAGGGAAGTGTTGGCGATGACAAGGCCAACGAGTAGACTGAAATCCAAAAGAAAGAATAATGAAATTGTATTACTGAGTCATGTTGTATACAGAATAAGTATTCTCAGTCAGCATAATCATGATACATGAAAAGCATCGACAGAAACAAATATTAAATGAAAGGCAGATGTAAAAATATTAACTTTTAACAAGAAATAATTCAAACATAAAGATATTAGTACAGTCCAAAAGGATGTTTTCATGGGTAAAATATTTAAAAGATAATATAATTGTTAGCCTGCATGTGATCATCACTAATGTTCAAAATTTACAAAACAAGTAAACAAAAGAGAATAAAAACAATTACACAATTGTAATCATTACCATACCTTACTAATAGATATGTCAAAAGACAAAGAAATACAGTGAAATAAAAATAAGAAGTCAAGTAACCAAAACAGCAAGAATAACCAAAAATGCTTAATTGAAGATTCATATTATTCTCAAAAAAGAAACTATATATATGTATGTATGTATATATATATATATGTATGTATGTGAGTGTGAATGTATTTGTCACAGACATATACATATATATGTATATACACATACATGTACATATGTATATACATATATACATCTATGACAAATACATTCACTTAAAAATTTCTTACTAACATTACAACCTACTAGAAATAAACACTACCAGGCTGATCATGGTGGCACACACTTGTGATCATATTACCATGGAGGGTAAGGTGGGAAGAACTGAAGGTCGAGGAAAACTTAAGATACTTTATGTAAAGCCATCTCAAAACTGAAAGCTAAATAAATAAAAACCTCAGTGAGGGCTCTGAATATTGTAGAACAGCTGAAGAACCATCTGTCTAAAGAATGCAGTTTTTACCTAAATGTATTTTCAAAAATCAGTTATTTAATTGAAGATGATGATTGGTAAGCATAAAATATGATACAATTACTATTGGTTAAATAAAAAGTAGTAGCAAAGCAAAACTGAATGCAAGATGTTATTTAAAGGTGTCATTAACACCAGCCTTTTCCTTTATAAGGACAAAATACAGGGAAAAGCATTCCTTGGACCTAATGAAATGAAGGAATCAAACCACAAAACCTGGTAAAGACCAGAGAGAGGCAGAGAGGGAAGGAGGGGAGAGAGGGAACTAAAGGTAAAGCTTTATTCTAATGTATGGAACATGAAGATGAATTTAAACAGTGCTGAAGAAAACAAAAATTACAAAAAGAAAGATAAAACATGACAGTAACAGAAATTTATGAAAGGTAATTTTAAATTACCTTACTTTTAAAAACACAATTCTAATGTTGTAAAAGTAAAATTTACATGACATATAAATGCAGAGTGTGGGAACACACGGGGATATCTACTGCATTTTTCCTGAGGCTTTCATAACTTTGCTATAAAAATAAAACAAATATGAAAATAAAATAAAGTTATATGGTAATCTAATACAGATTTATTTTTAAATTGCAAATATTTATGTATTAATTTATAAAATTTTGAATAATGTTCCTTATAACAGGCTTGTAAATAAATAAAAATGTCACATTCCAAAATTAACTAGACCCTAAATCTATACAATTCAATGAACTTCTATACAGTTAGAATAGGTATTCAGAACAAAAATTATGGAGCTTCATAACAAATTTTACATTTTCAGTATCAAAAATACTATATGTACTTATCCATCATCCAAACCAAAATATCTATGACAGAATTAGAACGAGATTTATATCCTCTTTCATAATAATTCATGTCCATTATCTACATTCTGTCCTTCAAATTGTGAGACTGAATAAACTACTAATACTTCATAAAGCAGTATAGTTTTTCTTAGGAGTTTAAATGGTCAATATTGGAAAATATATATATATATATATGACATATTAAAAGGAAAACATGATTTGTATAAAAGACAACACTAGAACATTACAAAAAATAACAGAAATTCCCAAATATTACAAAGAATAAATTAGCCAAAAAAAAAAAAAAAAAAAAACAGAAGGAACCTTTCTTCAGATTGGAAAAAATAATACTTGAACCCTAAAACAAAGATGATCATAGTAACAAAATGTAAGAATTCCATCAACTCGGGAGTGAAGGCAGTATACTGTACATGCAGTCTGTAACTTTTACATAACAGGACAATTTTTAGAGTTCATTGGAAGTGACACTGGGTAAGTAGCATTATTTGGATTATTTACATCTGCACTGCTCTGAGCAAACCAATTCTTGACACACTTTAAGACAGGAATATTTAATATGGTGTTTAGCCCTCTAGGTAAAACTGCACTTAAGGTAAATTGGAAAAAATACTTCACTACAACAAATCTACCTGCAGATTCATGTGAAATCTAGGACAGTCTAGGAAAAAAAATGTTAAACTTAATACTACAATCACATACCCACATACACCCACATCCAAAAAGAAAAAGAAAAAAGATAACAATACCCATGTGACTTTGAGCAATCAGTTTTGTCCATGGTATCACTGTAAAACCTGATGACCCATAGACAAAGTTAAAGATGCAATAATTTTAAAGCTGTGAAATATAAGGAATTCCCTTAATGCAAAGTTTCCAATCTGAGGGTTGGGTTACATCTAATTGGCCTAAAAAGGTCCCATGAGAATGCCCAGATAATCCAGGCTGGTGCCACAACTATAGGTTGCTCTTTACAAACTGACATCAAGGCCCCATTGCTGGAGGTAACACCTACACAACTCAGTGAACATGGAGAAGTCAATCTGATGCCTACATAGAGTTTTCATTCCTACATTCTAGAGTCTTTGGTACAGGAAGGTATTTGGCAATATTGGCACAAACAAAGTTTGTGGAAGTAACTAAACAATATCTGATTTGATTTAAGGTCCATTCCACAAGACGGAACCCATACCCAACACTGCTTGGGTGATCAAGAACCTGAGACTAGATAGCCCAGAGACCTAGGGTAAAATTAAAAATAAAAAAGTTGCAATAAAATGATTTCTAATGACATCCTGCTATATTCATGGATGAGTGCCTTGCTCAGTCATCATCAGAGAAACTTCATCCTGCAGCAGATGAGAAAAAACAAAACACAGAGACCAAAAGCCAGACATTATACACAGAATGGTACACCTTGAAACACTTAGCCCTAAATGGGATGGCTCCATCAATTCCCTCACCTCAGGGTTCAAGGAAACTTCATGATATGGAGGCAGAAAGATTGTAAGAGTTGGAGTGGGTGGAGGACACCAAGGAAACAAGGTCCTCTAAATCAACATGATTAAAGCACATATAAACTCACAGATACTGAAACAACATGAAAATGGGATGCATGGGTCTGTACCAGGTCCTCCGCTTATATATTATGACTTCTAGTTTTATGGGATTCCTGAGCGTGCGAAGGAGTATGTCAGTTTCTTGTGCGTTCTCTTGGGATCTTTTCCTTTGTTTGTTTGTGTCATTAGTTTTTGTTTCACATATTATATTTTGATGATTCTTTAGAAGCCTGTTTTTGAATGAGAGACACAAAGGGTTGGATCCAGATGGGAGGGGAGGTAGGGAGGAATTGGAAGGAGTAAAGCAAGACAAAACCATAATTAGGATACATTATGTGAAAAAAAATCTATTTTCAATAAAAGGGGAAAAGAAAAAAGAATACCCTTAATTTAAAGAAAAAATTTAAAAAAAACACATGAGTGGGTATTCATGAGGTCAGTATTTCATAACACTGTCCAGAAATGTTTCTAAAAACCCAAATTACAAAGGATTATTAGGAGCAGACCAAATAGATAAAAACAGAGGAAAGCTTCCAGCACAAGAAACTGTAACGGCATGCCCACTGACACTAGAAAGTTCACAAAATATTCAGCAAAGTGCCATCTCTTGAATTTACTAGAGCTTCCACTGGTAATTTAGTGAGTAGATCAGCAGCAGCACTTACGAAGTGCTTGTATGGAGACTACACTTCTCCCATGACAGCTTCTCAGCCGTGGCAGCCATAGCAACATCAGATGTTCAGATCTTCATTCAGATTCCTCCATGCAGGGAAATCAACTTCCATCTTTGTTCGTCTCTGTGATGAAATAGCTGTCTTACTTCATCAAAGTTTCTAACAATTTCAAATTATCTAAAGACCTTCATCTGGTAGAGCAGCAGAAGCATTCATTTTAATGTCTCTCCTGTAAACCATTTTGGTAAGAACAGTTAACATGCAATGACTTGCCCTCTGAAAAATTGTTCCATACAGTGTTACTAACATAGTGACTCATCTGTAAAACTAAACCCTTATACACATCAAATAGTAAGTATAATCAGTCATTCAGTTTGTCCTCCTGTGTCTATCTTATTTCACTCAGCATAATATCTTCAAAATATATTTCCAAAATGGTAATATTTTCTTCTTTTTAACAGTATTTATTATTCCACAATACTAATATAATAATAATAAGTTATACTCCATCTAAAAGTGATATAAGCTTAAACATGATTTTTGTCATCCAATATTCTTCCAATGGTAATTTATAATAAAAATTTTAAAGCATTTTCCAAAGCAGAATGGTAAATTGCCTTTATATATAAAATTTACTTGAACTACAAACTGTTAATGGATGCCTGATATTTGTCAGGGCACTTTTCTAGGTCTAGGGTTCTGGCAATGAGAAAAATTAACAAAATTATTGTTCTTTATGGACTTTACTCAGAGTTGAGGATGATTGCAAGGGGTTTTGACCAGGTTTAGTTTTATTGCTCTTAAGTGAATGCTTCCATTGGAATGCTTCTTTGAGGAAGGACCAGAATAAGCTAAATTTAATATGCCAGTTATAGCAGATGTGTAGATTTTAGATCTTGGAGCTCAGCTGGAATAAACTTTAGACTAGAAATGCCTATATATGTACTCATATTACTATAGGGTAAATTATATATATATATACTTTATTATATATAATTTATATATAGTTTTTTATATATATAAAACTATTGCAGTACACATAACAAAATAAACTTTGTTTTATTCTAAAATTATTTCTTAATCATTACTATCAGAAATCATGATTTTTAAACCTATATAGAGGTTTTGTGAAGTTATATATCATTATAAATGGAATTCACTCACTAAATATTGAAACCTATATTTTCAACATGAACCCTATTTTATTTCTAAAAATCACTGAACTTTATGATAGCATTACAAGTTTCAAATATTATCTTCCTAGTAAGAAAATATTTTGCAAGTGAGAAAGGCAACTTTTGTGTGGTAGATAAGACAATCCTAAATAATAAATCCATTGATGCTATCCAGGGATGGTGGAACACACCTGCAGACCCAGCTACTCAGGAGGCTAAGCGGGGAGAATCTCTCACCTGCATCCAGGAGTAAAAGGGTGGCTTGAGCAACATAACAAAATCCTGCCCCCCAAAACAAAGCAAATCAAAACACACCAATCCTCACACTGGCTCAAAAGCAGATTCTGAAGCCAGTTTTACTAATATTTTTGCTACAAGTTGGGTTGAGGCAATTAAGAATCCCCCACACACTGTTAAGCAATCAATTCGCTGTAACAACACTCTATCAACCTTTCTTCCTCCAAAGCTGTGGCATTCCAAATATTCTCATATTCCAAAGATCCATCAATCATTCCCATTCTGACATTCCATAACGTGAGGTTTGACAAGTACGCTTCCTTCCAGACTCGCCCACAGTTGAACTGAAGCTTCATTCCATGGTTTCACCAGTGACAACAAATGGAGGTGTTAGAGCAAAACTTCATCTCTAGTGGTGACTGGTAGAGATCAGCACAAATAAGTAGCATTTCTCTCATGAGAACTCAGAGTACCAGGCCTTGGATATGACATCACATGAAGGACAAGAACTGTAGAAAGAGCTAACAGCTGCCAAAATCAGTTGTGGCATTACCTAGATAAGTTTCCTAGAGAAGGTAATAAGGGAATCGGGACTTAAGGGATTACTTGAGATGTTCTTGGCTGAGAATACAGTGCACATAAAGACACAAGAGTGAAGTTCAGTCATCTCTATAAGTATCATGAGGGTTGGTCAGATTGAAGTACAGAGTTCTTACAAGGAAGTATCAGGAAAACAGCTAAGGAGGTAAAAAAGAAAGAAAGAAAGAAAGAAAGAAAGAAAGAAAGAAAGAAAGAAAGAAAGAAAGAAAGAAAGAAAGAAAGAAAGAAAGAAAGAAAGAAGAGAGAGAGAGAGAGAGAGAGAGAGAAAGAAAGAAAGAAAGAAAGAAAGAAAGAAAGAAAGAAAGAAAGAAAGAAAGAGGGGGCAGGGAGGGAGGAGAGAGAGAGAGAGAGAGAGAGAGAGAGAGAGAGAGAGAGAGAGAGAGAGAGAGAGAAAGAAAGAAAGTGAAAAACAAAAGCAAAGGTCATTATATTAAGTTATCCAAAAGTGTCTGGACTTTATGTTAGAGGTATAAGGAGCCATTGAAGAGTTCATAGAGTAGATTACAAGAAGCAGGTTTTTGTTTATTAAAGTTTGACTCAGATGGAGTGAAAATGCTGAAAAAAAAGGAAGAAGCAGCCAGACCAGGGCAGATGGTGATCTACTTGAAAAATAATGAGAGCAATAAATATACAGATGGTGAAGACGTGTATTCAGGACATGCTCTGAAAGAAGGAATTGATGTAAAGAAGGAGAGACTATGTAAGATAGAGAGGTCTAGCATGCCACCCAGGTGTCTGGTACAGATCAGAGAGTAGCATCAGTGCATTGCAAAACACTATTGCTGTTGGGAAAGCAGCTCTGGGATGATTTCTGCTTTAGATACAATACAGAGTTAAGACTGTTGATACTGCCCAGTTAACTGTGTCCAACAGGCGGTGGATAATTGGCTTCAGGCACAAGAGAGAGGGAGAGAAAAGTTAGTTTCGATAGGAAACCACACACCCAAAATGCTTACTTGAAAGGTGCTAGTGGCAGAAGCATTTACAAGTGCATGAGCCAGGTTAGGTCACTGACTGGTGATGAGCAGAGACTTGTAACAGTGGGAAACACCTGGCTAAGAGCTTCCCTAACAGGAGAAGGCATTTGAAAGGTGCTACAGTCTTCGGAGCTGCGAAGTACCGGCTCCTTCGGAGAGGTAGGACCACTGCAGGAGGAAGGGTAAGGTTTTGGCTCTTAGCTCTGACCTCTTGGCTTTCTTCTTTGCATTGGTTCTGTGTTTCTTATTTATAAGACGGTTGGTTACATCTACAGAGACTACCCATTAACAAATGTTAACTGGCTATCCCAGCCTACAATATCCAAAGTCATGCATCCATTGGCTATTTTTGCAACCCCAATCTCCTGACAACTAGCACAATCAATTAAACTTGTATACCATTAAAATTAAAACAGACACATGGGTCACCTGTCAAAGGTTATTATTACAAAATTTCTTCACCTGTCATGTTACTAACTAAAACAATGAAGACAATACATGAAAGCAGAAATAAGTATACGTAATTTAAGGCATTTGCTGTATATAAATTGATATTAAGGACTTACCACCGTGCCTGGCAATATAGTGTATTAGTTTCTCTTAGTTCTATTTTCATTAAAGATTAGGTTTCAGGAAATCCTATTGACTTGGCCAGTGCTGCAGAGGTTCATGAAGGAGCCAGGACTGATTTAAAAAAAAAAAAAAAAAAAAGGAAGGATTGGGCATGGCGTATATGCCAGCAGCTAGACATAGAACCTATGTAGTCCATGTATTCCAAATCAAAGCTCATGAATTAGACAGGACACAATTTCCAGCTCTGTTCCAATGGTTTTCTACTCCAGCATACTGCTGCCTTTTGGTCTGAATCCTCTGCTTGTTCAGTATGTAATTACACTAGCTTCTGATAGCAGAGAAATCCCAGTGACATTCACGTCTAATTTACCCTCATTCTGTAGCATCTATGCTGCTTACCATCCTGACAGGTGGTTCAAAAATTGTAAATAGATAAAAATCTGGAGAGACAGAACACAGCAATTAGCAGGCCAAGGTCAGCATGACACCCAGGTCCAAGTGGTTTAGAGGATTGGAGTCAGAATTGGAAAATTCTCCTACCCAATTTAGTTCCTGGAGAGAGTAATAATACAACATGATCCCAAATGAGTTCTCATTAACTAACTAACTAACTAACTAACTAACTTATTAAATAAATAAATAAATAAACAAACAAATAAATAAATGAAAATAGTACTATCATCTGCTTATGTAGATGCCAACTTAGAAATCTCAGGAAAGGAGTGAGATTATGTTTCATCGTTTCTCTCTGTGTTGTCTAGAAATGAGTCTGGCACATTTGTGACTGAGAAGACTAATCAGTGGGAATATAGCCACTACTAACTTCATCTGTGTGGACAATAAGCTAAAAACTGATTCAGCCATCAGATGTACAAAACTTCATCGAATTCTGCCTACAAGAGAAAGGTCTTCTTTCATGATTAAAACTTTCTTGTCCTACCAGAGGTCATTTTTATTAACCTATTTAAACTCAATCAATATCACATCCCTTTGGTGCTGAGAACAGATATACAAACCATTAGAGGACATTCATTCAAAGAATTAAGAATCATGCGCCTCTCTGACACAGGCAAAGGACTCAGCATAAAATCCCCATGCCATCTCCATCTGTCTTGAATACAGTGACAACTGTACCTAGACGGAGAAGTCATAGACAGGCAGAAGGAAAGAAGGCTTTGTGGGTCACTAGCTAACATCTCTGGAGCATGGTTGTCATTGGAATAGGGTTTGTGACTGCTAGCTTAAATTCTTCCTTAAAAAAAAATGAAATAGAGGAGTGACCCACGTTTTCTAGAAGACTAAATGAAGCATAGGAATGTTCCCTAAAAGGCAATGAATTTAGCACATCCCCAGGTCTAATAGTCTCACAATCTTCACTCGTTAGATATTATTCTCTGCAGGATGAGTGCTGGCTCAAGAGAAATCATGCTTATGATGAGTCCTACTCACGAGCTGATTGTATTATTTATCTTACTATTCATAGTTCCACTCTGAATATGATATGTACTAGCTTTTTGATTGGTATGTGGTCCTACAACAGTGTTCACACTAGAATCCTAAAACTTACACTGGCCTCTCTTAAATTATAGTCCAAATAGAATGGCCACATTCACAACCCCCATTTCCCCTTCTTTTTTTATATATGCATACCTAAGCATGTCCATTCCTCAGAGAAACACTGTCATGTGGGCCATCAGTCGCCTCCCCTCACTTGTGTCTATGTCTCCACAGAATAGTACCACCTAGCAGCTGCTTTGCTTACATAGGTTGGAGCATGAGAAAATAACATGACAACAGACATAATTTGGTTTGAGTCAATATTATATTAACAGCAAATCAAAAGGTTAACGGTGACTTGCAGTACAACAGACTGAAGCTAAAATTCAAATTCTGTCAGGAACTAGCTGTGAGATCTGAGACCAAGTAATTTAATTTCCCTCAGTCCTTCTGTTTCTACATGAGGGGCAGGGAAGGGTAGTTTCTCATATCCCATCTCACTATTCCTTAGAGGTTAAAATAATTTTTAAATGTATACAAATTCCATTGTTAATACAAAAATCTCTAAAACATGTTAGTCATTAGCTGTTATATTAGACATCCAATCTCAAAACATTTCTATATAATCTGCTATCAAATCAATCTTCTCATTCAGTTAAACTGAACCACTGATTGCTATCTTTGCATTGGCTCTTTTTAACTTTTTGTTCTCTCTTTCCTTTCTCTCTTCCTTCCTTTCTTCTTTCCTTACTTCTTTCCTTCCTTCCTTCCTTCCTTCCTTCCTTCCTTCCTTCCTTCCTTCCTTCCTTCCTTCCCTCCCTCCCTCCTTCCCTCCCTCCCTCCCTCCCTCCCTCCCTCCCTCCCTCCCTCCTTTCTTTCTTTCTTTCTTTCTTTCTTTCTTTCTTTCTTTCTTTCTTTCTTTCTTTCTTTCTTTCTTTCTTTCAGAAAGTCTCATTTGGAACTCTGATTGGTATAAAGCTTACTGTATAGCTAAACTCAGAGCAGTCCCTCTTCCTTTCATCCAGATTATCAGGATCACAGGCATGTTCTGGCATGGACAGCCAGGGATAGCTTTTGTTTAATATTTTCAATTTATTTACTTTATTTTATCTGTATGAGTGTTTTGCCTACATGTTTATATGTGCATCATTGAGGAAGTAAAAAGACGTTGGATGCTCTGAAACTGGGCAATCTCAAGTTCTGGATGGTTGTGTGCCACTATGCAAGTGCTGGAACTAAATTTAGATTCTTTGGAAGAGCAACAAGTACTCTTCACCACTGAGCCATCACCCTAGCCCAGCATAGCTTTTGATGTGGGTTCTTTCCTCTAAATTTGCTTGTCCTCCTGTGGACTTATTATGAATACAATTTTCAGAGTGTTTGCTTTAAAATGACATCCAATCATGTCAGACTCATTCGCTAAAATCCTTCTACAACTTTTACTAAGACTAAAAATTAAACGTCTAAGTTAATACAATTGACATCGAGATTATTTGTTTTCTTTAAGTTTATCTCACTAAGGAAGCAGAATGTAAGTGTCAACACCAGTCCTGATCTCTGACAATTATCTAAGAAATAATTAATCAACTGTCCACGTCCATCTCTGTCTTTCCACAAGGTTTATACTAATCCCAAACTAGTTACCTACTTGCTGATGTCCCCTTGGATCCTTATAAGACAAGACTTTAGCCCAGGTTCTTGGAGTTCTAAGAAAACAACATTTCAACATAGGAACTTATGTGGAATTCTCCAAATTATGGAGAAATCACATGACCCTCAACTCAAGGGAGGAGACGTCGGGAGTTTTTGATCCAAGAGAACCAAAGAAAGCACTTTACAACAGCAAATGTTTATACCTGTGCACACATTGATCCCTTCACCAGGACTGCAATTTCTTATTTGCTTCTTGTCAAAATCCTATGTACTATTTAAGTCTGCGTTTAGATGTCACAGCTTTCCTGGATCATTAATTGATGTTTCCAGTCAAATTTAGTTCTTCTTTTCCCATATCTTAAGCAACTGGGTTTGCCTACTAAGTACTGATGGATTGATACATCCTTGAATTACATAACTCCCTGAGCCAGGAAGAATTGGATGTTTGAGAATTTTAGAGCTTGAATGGAGAAGGAAAGCAAAGCACTTTCCTGCATGGAAATGTGTCCTAGCAAAGACTCTGGGCTCTTCTTTCTCCCTACCTCTTTCTTGCTACCTCTCACTTCAATGTACTGACTGCATTCATTTGTCAATTAAGATGCCTTAGACTAAAGTAGTGATCTCCAGAGGATTTCATGGATATCAATGTCAGCAGAAACATGCTGAGGATGCTTTACATACAGGAATGAAAATGCTGTATCTCTGGAATCCCCAAGAAATTAATATCAAGTATATCTTGACATGCAACTAGGTGTAATATCAAATAAGCAGAATATTTTATAATAACTGCCTTAGCTGCTAATTTCTACAATTTTGGGTTTGAGACAAGAGTCTTATATAGCCCAAGCTTCCTACAAGATCAATGTTGTTGAGGCTGGCCTTGAACTCCTGAGTACTGGGATAAAGAAGATGGGAGCTTAAAAGTACAAAGGAAAAAATATAGAAGAAAGAAAAATAAGATGTAGGAAGCATGACCCCAGCATTCTGTAAGATAGAAAACAACCTAGCTAGAAAGCACATTTTTCTACATTAACATAATTTTATTTTACTAATTTTGCCATTATATTTACTAATAATTCTTGGATTTAAATGTAAATAACGCTCAGAAAAGAAATGTGTGAGCAGAACATTATGGTGTTCTAGCCTTTAGAAATAAATTCTCAAGTTTCAAGTGAAACTTGTGAGCTTGGAGTGTGCAATTTAAACCTATGCCTCTCCTCAGTAGATGTTAAAGTCATATGTCTTATTGATTTTGATGTATGTAGATTTATTATCCCCTAAATAAGAAATAAATGGATGGTGAAGCAAGGTTATACACTTGTTTAAAATAAAGTTAGTCAAAAAATGTGAAAGAAAAGTAGTAAATTATGGTAGTAGCTACTGACACTTAAAAATTTATAACTGATAGTTACTTTGGATTTGCAGTGGACCCATAGTCCAATTATGCAGAAGAAAAGTCCATAAAACAGTAATATCATTTGAAGTTAAATGTAACTGCAATTGCTACCAATATAAATTATAATGTTGTTCGTTAAAGTCAATATTGTATATTGTCATTTGCTTCTATAATTAAAGATGTATTTAATCCAACCATTTGTTGGATGCTATAGAGCATATTTTATGCACAATAATTTAAGAATTTCAGGCATTCAAAGATAAATAAAAAGTGTTCAATTAAAAAAAAAAGAAATAAATTCTCAATGTAAATTGATACATCAACATCTTAATAACTGTACATTAACCTCTACATACTTATTTACTGTGAGTTTGGTCTATAATCCATTACCATTATATGAAGAAAATCAGGTTTCTGAATTTGCAAATTTCTAGGCTTTGAAAGTACCAAGTTTCTCCCACTAAAGACTTATGCATTGATACCTGGTAATAGCCCACTGCCTTTTTTCTGTTAATATATAACTGATACATGAGAAATGAGTTGTGGCTGGTACAACATAAATCTGACTGGAAGATAAAAGAAAAATGATGCCAAATGTATAAATTATTGATCTCAAGTGGGATTTAGAATCCATAAAATCAAAGTAGCTTGAAGAATAATTCATTTCAACTTTACATCATTCACTTATATTCAACCTCACTAATAAAATGAGTAAGGTGTACCAAAGCAGTGTCTCCAACTTCATGTTTTCACCAATCATAATAGATCTTTAGAGTTATCATTAATAACACTATAATATAATAATAATAATAATAATAATAATAATATAGAAAACTACTTCATAGCTCACCAGTGCCTGAAATATGAAGTCTGAGCTCTGCCAAAGAAGACACTTACAACCATAGCCCTACATAAGGCTTAACACTTCATCTGCCTTTTCCTGAACACAAGTGTTGTCTCTCTACTTTTTGATAGTTCACAATGTTCTTCTTCCTATGAAGAAAACATGTGTTTCTTTACTCCAAGAATTTACAGTCAATACTATTTCAAAATCTCCACTATAGAGGAGAAAGAATAGGAAGACTTAACACATACAAATGCCAATAACCATGCTAATATCATAAACATAGTTAATCATTTAATCTACAAAATATTGTAACATTGGCATTGTTATATCTATTTGATGAAAGATGTAAATAAAGCTCATTATCTACATAACTGTTTTCTGACATCAAAGGGAAAATTCAAAGTAAGTTTGCTAATTCTCATTTATATTGAGTCAATAAGGCCTTACATAACCTTTGTCAGTAATTCTGACAAAAATAACAATGCTGGACGTATCACAATGCCTAACTTCAAAATATATTACATAGCCATAGTAACAAAAACAGAGTGGTATTTTCAGAAAAATAAATGTGTGAACCAATAGAATTAGGCTGAAGTTCCATAAGGTAAATTCACAAGCTACAGTTTTCTTGTTTTTGACAGAAGTTTTAAAAATCTTTCATTGTTCTTAACAATTAGATAATAAATTTAGACTATATATATATATATATATATATATATATATATAATGTGTGTTAGAGAAATATAAATATTTCATAAATATATATCTATAGTTATATAAATATAATATAAATACATATTTCATAAATATTATTTTATGTTACAGCTTCTGTAAGAAATGATGATGAATAAACTGGACATCACCACATAAAAGACTGAGGCCAGACCTCAATTGCTCACCAAGTATAAACTCAACTTGAAATTTATCAAAGGCCTTAATGAAATACCTGAAAGTTGGAAACTACTAGAGGAAACACTCCAAGATAGAAGAGGTAGCACAAATTTTAAAAGGTCTTATTAAAAAAAAAAACAAAAAAAAAAACTTGGTGCCAGATATTTTAAACAGAACAAGCCACAGCTAACCTCACCTCGACAACTCAACCGATCCTGTTTCCTCGAACTGGAAGCCTCTGTGTCCTCATCCAAATGGATCTCAGCTGAACTGCTGCTCAAAAGCCTAAAAGCTTAACCAGGCTCTAATTCCTGGTCCTTACACCTTATATACCCTTCTGCTTCCTGCCATCACTTCCTGAGATTAAAGGTGTGTGTCATCATGCCTGGCTGTTTCCAGTGTGGCTTTGAACTCAGAGATTCAGACGGATCTCTGCCTTCAGAATGCTATTTTCTGGCCTCTATATCTAGTGGCTGTTCTGTTCTCTGACCCTAGATAAGTTTATTAAGGTGCATAATATATTGGAGAACACAATTTTGGTCTTTCAATGGGTTTGGGGCTTGGGATAATTTTCATTGTTTAGGAGGGTTGGTTACAAGTTGTTATTGTTAATGGTTAGGAAAAGAGCGAAACAAAGGAGATTAGATTTAAGGTTTTTGTTTGAAAAAAAGATAAATAGAAATGATAGAATAGAGGGTAGATTATTGAATCTACTCTGAAAAAAAAGAGAGGATATAGATATGATATAGATAAAAAGGTAGATTATTGAATCTACTTTTAAAAGACAACTACTAGTTCTAAATACTTTACATTGGATTGGATTTTTATATATTGTATACAAATTATATATATATTGAGATTAATATAGTTAGAAAAGGCTGTATATATATATTTCTAATCTTGTTCAGAATATTGTACTTATACAGTTCATTTAACAATGTAATGCAATTAGCTAATCCTTGAGTGTTATTATTACCAACTATTATTGATATAAAGAAATGAGAATTACTAGTTAGACATTACAATTGAACTTGTAGTCATATTAGGTATGTTTTCAAGGCTAAGCAGAGATATATTTTAGATAGACAGGTCATCTTCAAATCCGTCAGAGATCTATAGAATATGACATTTAAAATGTTTTAATAACTTAGATTTTTTTCTTTTTTTATGACTATGAGACATGTTGGCTCCTGGCAGCACCAATCTACTTCAGAGAAGATATGGACATTGAAGAAAACTGCATATGGAGTTAACTTTCATTGTGGCAAATGTTAGCCACTGGGCAACAAAGTGCCCTCAAATCAACTGCTGACAGTATGCTATCCAAAATGAGCAGACAGGATACAAAACTCAGGACTACAAATCCTTGCCAAAACAAGTGTGGTTGCAGCTTTAGCAACAGGTGTCCTCTGAGGCAAGGACAATATGGCACCATCGCTAAAGTGGCTTTGCAATCTGGAAAAGGTACAGTGCCCCTTTCTTCAAAGGCAGCTGAACAGGCAGTGGACCGATGGCTTCTGGTGTGCATTGGAACAGTAGCTGAAACAGTTATTCTTGAAAGAGTAACTAGGCTAATGGAGTCTAGCCTCTCAGTGGTAGACTGGCATTTAATAAAAGAGATGAAGCCACCCATAAGCTGAGAAGAATGGACAACTGAATTCCAAAAGCATCAGCAATTTCCAGAATTTAAAATCCTGAATCACGACAGGACATTGGTGGAATTCATGTTTATCTGGTACATGGAATACTCATACCGAATGTGAGGTCGAACTGTAAGCCTTGTGTACGTCCTACTTCACAAATGAGTCTGTCAGATACACTAAGTCTATAGGCTGAAGATGATGTCCCAACCTTGTGGAGAAACCTTGGGTGACTGTCCAGGCAGCTGGCTGTTTCTGTGAACTCACATTTTATTTGAAGCTGCTTGTTTGCACTTCCTGTTTTATTAGGTAATATTATTTCCTTCTTGGGTCTATGAGGGAGTGAAGATTAGATAGTTATAGTTATAGTTTTCCTTGTTAAGAATTTCAGAAAAGAAAATCACTAAAGAGGTGTAAAGTGTATTAATTTGAAAGACATTATAAAATAGTTCTCTGATAGTAATATAAGTTAGGATTAAAAGTGAATCAGGTACATTTTGGACTTACCAAAATAGGGTAGATAATGGAATATTTTCTCTGAATTTGTCAAATACAAATGGACTAGATATTGTTGATGTATTTATTGCTTGTATATATTATATATATAGTACTTATTGTATATAGTTTTTCTTATATTAGTTACAACTTTCTTATTCTTTTTATTTTTATTAGAAAAAAGGAAGAAATGTGGTGATATTTTATTTGTGCTGAAATGTGGTGATATTTTATTTGTATGTTAATAAATAAAGTTTGCCTGGAGATCAGAGGACATAGATAGCCATCCATAACCAAAAGTCAGGCGGTGGTAGCACACGCCCTTAATCTGATCACATGCCAGGCAGAGTCTCTGTGTGTTCAAGGACACAGCCAAGCATGGTGACACACGCCTTTAATTCCAGTACCAACCATAGAGACCTGGAGGTCTGTACATACAGGCAATGACTAGGAAGTGAGGTGGCTGAGCTAAGAGCCAATGAGAAGGCAGAACAGCAAGGCAATAAAGGTACAGGTTAGACAGGAAGAAGCTGGTTCTCTTGGGAAGCGACGGTGGTGTGGTGAGCTAAGGTTAGTTGGTTGTTATTCCTATTTCTCTGATCTCTACAGCTTTCACCCCTGTATTTGGCTCTGTGTTTCTTATTTAATTAGACTGTTTAGAAATTCGTCTACAAGAAACACAGATAACAATTTCCTAAACTGGAACTTGGTAGCACTGGAAACAAAAGCAAACTTGAAAGGTAAGATTGCATCAAATTAAAAACCATATGTGCAGAAAAAGGAACAATCAACAGATTGAAGAAACACCATTTAGAATGAAAGAAAATTGTTGCCAACTACTTGATACATACTCAAGAGCTAGAATATATAAAGAACCCCCTCTTCCTTAACAAGAAATCCAGTCAATAAATAGGCAAATAATCTTGAATGTACACTTCTCAAAAGAATAAACACATACAATATCCTTAAACTTCGGAGAAATGAAAATTCAAATGAACTGAGAGTCTGTGTCATCCTACTCAGAATGGTTGATATTAGTATAAAACAATAAAAACAGATGCTAGTAACGGTGTAGGGGCTAAAAGAACCCTTATACACTGTTAGTGGATGTATAAATCAGGGCTACTAGGAGAAACAGTAAAAAAAAATTTCCTCAAAAAACAAACTAGAACCACCATATGATCAAGCTCTACCATTCCTCTATGCAACCAAAGGAAATCAAAGTCAACATGGAAACTGAATGCCAGCATTCCAGTGCTTATCAGGGCACTTATCTCAACAGCAGAAGTGTGGAATCAGTAAAGGTGATCATCAGCAGATGGATGGGTAAAGAAATCATCTTAGCTATAAAGAAGAGTAAAATTATATCATTTTTAGAAGATGGATAGAATTTGTAGGCAACCTATTAAGTGACATAAGGCAAACAGACACAGAACACTATATGTCCCATTTTTCCTCATATATGACAACACATATATGTTTTACTTACATATAATATATATGTATATATATATATGTGTGTGTGTGTGTATATTTCTTCATATATATAACTACAAAAACACAAGCAACTAAACCCAATTTATCCTGAAAGCAGAAGAGAGGCGCTCAACAAAGTGGAGTGGTCTGGGGCAAATGACTGGGCAAATAAATAAGTGTAATAATAAAATGGCAATAATAGTGGTGAATCGTTTGTCTGGAACAAGAACTCTCACTCTTTGTAGGGGGTTTGACTTTTATTAGTTTGCACCCAGAGCAGCAGCCTCAACTTTTTCTCCAGGGCCTGTAGGTAGTTACTGATCACATTCTAATTTCGTCTGTATTGCTGTACATCCACCCAAACTCCTTGAGCACAGAGTCTTTGCCAAAATATTCTTGTTGTTTGTATTCATTTCCTATATGTGTGTTACATATATAGGAAATGAATTTGTTTCCACTATCCTCAGGTACTCCAAAGAGTCTGCTCTTTTTGCTTCCTGAATCCATGCTGTTTCCAAACACAACTCAAGGAAGGCCTCAAACTAAAGCATATCTACTCTACTGCAAAAGGTTAGTCAATTAGTATCTGCCCCATGAAGTGGCAAACACATGAGCTTCTAGAAACTTTCTATTATATGTAATAAACACAGAAAGAACGTCTATCTCAAGTCTAAGCTGAAGATGGATATACCCAGCACCCCAAAGTGTCTCTCAAACTTCCTCTCAACCTCTGCCTCCCCAGATTAACTGCTCTCCATTCCCTCCCAGATTAACTGCTCTCCATTCCTTCCCCAGATTGTTTGAGGGTCTTCTTGTCATTCAGTATTGTTCAGAATATTGAACTGTGCTCTTGAAGCTCCTGTAGATCAATTCTTGCTGTTATTGTTTGACTTTCTACTTTCTTGATTTGCTTAGTTTTCTAGTCTCTGAAATTATGAAAATGCTTTACACTTATAAGTTAGAAGAGTCCTCCATACAGAATGTCTTAAGGCAGAAGAAGCCTAAAAGTTTAGTAATTCTGGAATCATTTACACATCTTTTATTTGTTTTTTCTTTAATTTTTTTGAAAATTCCATACATGAGTATGATATTTACATCATTTTCACCCTTCTCTCTGCTCCCTCCAACTCCTCCTGTGTCCCTCCAACTCACTCTCAAATTCATGACCTCTTCTTTTAAAATTATTAGTTACAAATATATGTGTGAATATATATGTATACATACACAAACATATACATACTTTTTATATACATCTCACAGGACTGTTGTGGTAGCACACTGTATTCATAGGAATACGTAAAATATGTATATGTATATGTGTATGTATATGTATATAAGACCAGGCAAGTTTATTTAGTGTTGCTTATATATACACGTGTTTAGGACTGACTATTTAGGATTGGAAAACTTTCCTGGGGCATTATCCCTGGAGAAGACTAAATCATCCTCTCTCAGTAACCACTAATTACTCTGATCTAGGGGTAGAGTTTCGGGAGATTTCCCCCGATTCCATGTTGACATATCAATTGCTGTTGCCATGATTCAGTTTTGGTTTGTGCAGCTATGTTATTTAGATTTCATAGATGTAGCTCTATCATATATAGAAGATACTATCTGCTAGCAGATGCCCTGGTCCTCTGGCTATTACAATCTTAGTGTCTTTTCTTCTATGCTATTACTTGAACATTGGATTATAGAAGTTGTGTTGTGAAAGTATCTACTGGGGTTGGGCATCCCATTGGGAGTAACCCTTACCAGCCATGTACCATAGAAAGTTGACTATCCATTTGTACACAGTGGAGTTGATACAAGTCCATATAGATGCTAAGTAGATTATACAATGTAATATTTGTGACAATTTCCTGGGAGTATGCTTGAAACATAGTAGGAATTCAAGCACATTTATATTTCAGTTTTGGGAATATAGTTGTACTTGTATGGCAAAGCTCAAGCAAACCTGATGACAGTCACTATAGATACCCCATCCAATAGAGTAAGGTAGCTATGATCATGTGACACAGAGACTAAGACTTCCTGTCTGAACACTTTCTTCCTTCCAATCTAAGGAGGGCTTTGAGGCTTTTAGGCATCATTATTCTCATTTGTTAAATAATGACTTTTTTATGTACATCTCACAGAACTCTTGTGGCAACACACTGTATGCGTGGGAATATGTAAAATAAAGTGCTTTGCAGTCCACATTATACATCTTGCCACAGGAAAGATTGTGAGCCTCCTAACCACTGTCATATTACAGTTTCCACAGAGGAATAGCACTGTTCTATCACCTCAGACAGAAAGTGACAATGTTGTAATAATAACATTAATAGACACCCATTACAGAACCTACAATATTCTAGTCATTGCTGAGCAGTTTAGAAGCACATTCATCACCTTTTCCCCCACAAGAACAAGGATTTAGAACCAAAGAAACTGAAGGTGACATGAGGAAGTAAGGAGTCGAAGAAGTTAAACATATTATCTCAGGTTGCTTGGCAATGAGAGTAACAAGGAGCAAGCTGGTGTGGCTCGAGACCCACATGACTCTGCCTTAATGGTGTGAAATAACAGATGCTGCCAAAATTAAAATTACAAAGAGCCGTGACGCTAAGCAGATTGGCATGGGCTCTGAAGTAGGTGGAGCAGCTGCTACAGTTAGGCAGAAGTGTGTGTGTAGTCTGAGGGGAACCAGGACAAACAATCAAAGAATGTGCCTACAGGGGGAAAGAGTCTGCTGCTCTCAAAATGCTGAAACACTTACTCTATAATAGAATCCTCATTTCCGTGTAATAAAAAGTAGTCAGAGATTAGAGTGTTCTTAGTGGGACAGTCAGGAATAGTGTTCCAAGTTGCAATGTGCCTTAAAGGCACAATGCAACCTTTAAATTCACTTTACTTGAAGGGTAATCCTTCAGTCCATTAATTTTCCTTTCAGCCATATCTTTAAATGGCTTACAAAAATGTCATGAAGAACAGGACTCAGTGATTCAAATCTGAAGTCCCAGCACTCAGAGTTCAAATAAGAGGCTAGACTGAGCTACATAGATAAAATCTCCAGAAAACAACACCTCAAGTATCATGCCAACTGATAACAGAGACACAGAGACAGGAGAAGAGATGCTGAGCACCCATGGTTAACATGGTCAAGGAATAGCTGGTGGGGAACGGGGTGCCTGGACACAGTCCCTCTTCTTTAATAGTGACAGATTAAGTATAGGAACTTTCACTAAGAAAGTTATCTAGCCTGTCTAAGGCTGAACCTGAAAGCTTTGGATACCTAGTCCATTCTCCCCTCCTACCTGATCAGAAATACCATCACAACGGAAATTTTAATAACAGAAAAACATTGGAGAGAAACTCTAGTGAATTTTCCAAGCAAATACTTGGTTCCCATGTATATCCTTTAAAGCTTCCTATTATCTATTTAGTAGCTTCTTAGCATATTAATAATACTTTTCTCTTACAATTCCTCCAGCTCCTTATCTATAAAATGAGGTATTTGAACATGTTTTTCCTAACACTAACATTCCAAGTTTCTTTGACATTCAAACTTGGTTTTTTTTTCAAAGTGTGTATGTGCCATTTTCTGTCATACACTAGAATGATTTACATAGTATGAAAGAATTGTCATGAAAACACAAGAAAGAGTAATTCAGAGACAGAGACAGACAGACATCACATCATTTTGGAACCAAAAGAAGCCTTGTGCCAGGGAGGTTCAAAGAATAAACTTGACTTTGAAGAATTTCTAGGAATTAAATTGTAAGATATTTTTACAAAAAGTATTTCAATAACAAAGAGTATCACAAACATAGGCACAGAAGCAGGAAAGTAATTTTTAAGAAATGTACAAATTAGAGAAATTAGAACTCAGGAAGGACAACAGTGTGCAATGAGACAACTTGAAAGTTGCCAGTCAAATGAGGATAAAATCACAGACTTGGGGTTTTGCACACTCTTTTTTACCTCGTTTACTGTTTCTGAGTGATTCCAAAACAGAGAAGTACTAGACACACAAAGAGCACATTGGAGAACACCAGTTACCAATGTCATTAGCCACTGAGGGCCAGGCAGCAGATGGACAACACATGCAATCAGAAAGAGCTTTTGTTGCTTGGTTAAGTTTGTGATTGTTTGCATATAGTAGACACCACACATGCTTGATAAAAGTATTATGAAAATGTGATTAATTCACAAGATCTTACAGACATAGAGGCAGTGGGTCATTTAGACATAAAGATTGAATGGTGTGAGAGAAAGGAACAAAATTTCTAGCTCAAGTAAAGAAGATAATCAAAAACAAAGTTTGGACTCAAAGAGTATATAGCCCATTGCACATGGAGAACGTGAGTGATTTTGGACTCATGTTAGGTGGATTTTGAGTTCAAAAGGAAATTAATTCATGGAGAAAACAACATGCCAACAAACATGCACCTGGAGATTTGAAACCAAACATCGGACAAGGAGATTTGTAATGGGTAGCCATTCCAGCTTTGGTCTGGAAGTTCCAACCCCCATTGAGGCTTCAGTAACTATCACGCCTAAAAGGCGGGGCCAAGAGAGGGCCCTGAAGACCTGAGATCTGGATGCACCACGCTTTCTTTTTTCCAGGACCCTGGACGCTAGAGGTAGACTTAGGAGAGTTCTCCAGAGAACACCGCCGGACTGCGCTGCATCTTTCCCAGAACCTGCAACCTACCTATCCCTTCATTTGTAAGTTACGCCACTAAATAAATCTCCCTTTTAACTATGTGGAGTGGCCTTAATAATTTCACCAATATCTGGCGCCCAATGTGGGGCACAAACCCACGACCCTGAGATTAAGAGTCTCATGCTCTACTGACTGAGCTAGCCAGGCTTCTAAGACATTTCCACTTGGAAGTTTGTCTTCTTGGCACAAAATGGCCTACTGGGCAAAGAACTGCCCTTGCCTCGACTGCTGACAGTACGAATGCTGTCCTTTTTGGACAAGCGGGACAAAAGGAAAGCGACCACTGTACTCTGCCGAGACAGGGTAAGATGGTCTTTCAGAATTCCTGCTTCTGAAAATGGTCTGTCAGATACTCTAGGCCTGTAGCCAATTTGAATGCACCAACAATGCTGAGAAACATTAGGTGACTGTCCAGGCTGCCAGCTGTCTCGGTCTACTCTTGCAAGATTCCCGAAGGTTGCTTGCATCCATCTACCATTTCTCAGGTACCATTATATTCCTTCTCAGGTCTTTGATGGGATTGAAGACTAACAGTTATAGTTACAACTTAGTATATATATATATAATATCTTAGATATAACATATTAAGTATTAGATTCAGGTTCTTTAGGATAGGACACCTTTTGGAATGATCTTTGTAACATACCATTTACCTATGCTCCAGACTTCTCTGGATTTTAGTATGTGTTTCTTGCTTGATATTGTTCACATTGATTGTAGTTCCATCTTATCTAGGTCATTATCCCTCATTACTCCTGGACAATATTTGATAACCATTCCTTTGTATATAGTTTTGTATTAAGTTAGAACCTTCTTATTTAGACAAAAAGGGGGAGATGTAGTGGGTAGCCATTCCAGCTTTGGTCTGGAAGTTCCAACCCCCATTGAGGCTTCAGTAACTATCACGCCTAAAAGGCGGGGCCAAGAGAGGGCCCTGAAGATCTGAGATCTGGATGCACCACGCTTTCTTGTTTCCAGGACCCTGAACGCTAGAGGTAGACTTAGGAGAGTTCTCCAGAGAACACCGCCAGACTGCGCTGCATCTTTCCCAGAACCCGCAACCTACCTATCCCTTCATTTATAAGTTACTCCACTAAATAAATCTCCCTTTTAACTACGTGGAGTGGCCTTAATAATTTCACCAATAGAGATTAAAGTGTAAGTACTGAATTTGAAATTATGAGCTTCATATATTAAGAGTAACTTTAGGCTCAGAATGTAATAGGGTGAAAATTCCAGATTTGTAGTGCTTGAATTCAGGTAATAAATATACATTGGAACCATCTAAATTGTGCATGTCAGAACTATAGGTTCAGCTCTGGATAACAGCGTAAACATTTAACACAAATTGAAAATGGTCTGTTACTATCTCCAAGAAAACATTAATGATACTATGTTTCTGACACTAAATCAGCCTCTGTGGTAATTTCCAAATGATGATTTTCCAACTGGGCTGCATAAAACAATGACAAATGCTCTACTTAATGAGCTGCAAAGCAATTAAGACACAAATTCATCAGAGAATTCTCTTTCATTTAATCATCAGAGAAATAATAAACAAATTGCACTCTGATGATTAAATGAACTTGATAAATCAATTACAAATTCATTTCCAGAACATATTTTTGAAAGCTACAAAATTCTTGTGTGGCATGGTCTCAGGTTAGTTTTCAGGTTCTGGTAGAATGGTGAAAAACACCGAAGAAAGAACATAGCTAGGACTTGGAGAAATTGTTTTTATCTGTGTCCTTCCACTAATTTTATGACTGTGAAGTTTCTGAAATCCTTCTATTTCTCTGATCTTCTAGTTCTTTCCTTGTAGAAATTAAACTAAAGTAACCTCTAGGATACCATGATTCTAAAAGTTAAGTAGTTTTAGGTAAAAATCATTTCAAAGTGTCTTGAGGTTTCCTTTCTCTTTTGCTGGTACCTTTCAGAAAACAGATGATGTAGGTCAATAATGTCTTTGGCTAAGACAGTGGATCTGAGAATCAAGAACTTTCCTTACTTTTCCCATCACTCTGTTTGGTTTAACCACGTAATTGACTTTGGATATGAGCATTGCAAGCTCAACATAGAGAGGATCCATCATCCATTTCTCAGGAAGAAAGTCATACAGATAAGCAAAGATAACAGGAAAAAGCCCCACAAAATTCCAATGTTCTCATTTATAAAAAGATAAAGTGATCTATGAGAAACCAAATACTTTGAAATTCCATTGTTTTCTGACCCTTATGGAAGATTTTTATATGGAAGATTTATATGACAAGAATCATGTTAATGATGTTATTTTAGGGGCAAAGGACTAATATTAGTTTCTCAGCACCCACACAGCAGCTCACAACCACTTTTAACTCCAGTTCCAGAGTATTTAATATCATATTCTGGCCTTTGTGGGCACCAGGCTCACACATGGTCCACATTCACACTTGCAGACAAAACACCCATACGCATAAAATTTAAATAAATAAATAAATAAATAAATAAATCTTTTTAAAAATCAGTTCTATTTAAAATATATAATTAGTAACTAGGAATCTAATTATATTCTACTATTCATAGTGCTTAGACCAATCTTCATCAGAGAGACTTCCTCCAGAGGCTGATGGGAGCAGATGCAGAGAACCATAGCCAAACATTAGGCAGAAAGAGAGAGCCCAAATTGGAGATCTCCATTGGTCTCCACAGAAGAGAGGGAGGAAGAATTGTAGGAGCCAGAGGGGGCAAGGATACCAGGTGAGTACTATACACTGAATCAACTGAACAGGGCTCGTAGGGGCTCACAGAGACTAAAGCAGCTGTCACAGAGCCTGCATGGGTCTGCCCTGTATCTGCAAATATTGTATGGTTGTTAGCTTGATGTTTTGTAGGACTCCTAGCAACTGGAGTGGGAGCGTCTCGGACTCTTTTTCCTGTTCTTTGGGACCCTTTTTCTCCTACTGGTTTGCCTCACCCTGCGTAGTCTTATTGCAACTTTTTATGTCTGGTTTGGTTGATATCCCTGGGAGGTCTGCTCTTTTCTGATGGGAAACTGAGAAGGAGCAGATGGGGGCAGGAGTGTGCTGTGCAGAGTGGAGAGAGGGGAAACTGAGGTCAGGATGTTGTTTCATGAGAGAAGAATAAAAATTAAAGCATTATCTTTGTACACTCTTACAAATAAATATTGACATGTTTAGGAAAGAAGAAGCGGAGGAGGAAACATGAAGGAAGGAAGGAAAGGAGGGAGGGAGGGAGGGAGGGAGGGAGGGAGGGAGGGAGGACATAGGATTAAAAATATGAATGCATGAGGCTACATGCAAATGTGAACCAGAGGTCCCATCTTAGCACAAGTCCCTGCTCCCATAGATAGAATTAAATAGTTATGACTCAAAGCTCACAGGCATAACTGACCTTTTCTAATCTCTTGTGAATGATCAACTATTCTAAGAGCTCAACCTTTACCATGCATGTTAATTCAGAATGTCTCAGCAAAAAAGAGATCACATGGAGGGTGGGAAATCCAAAGAAATGTTTGCCCTGCAAGCTGGAGGCCCCCACAAAAGAGCAGCACAGTCCTAGCCCAAATATGAAGGCCTGGGAACAGAGGTGTCAGTGATGTATCACAAAGTGCCTACTGTAAAACTGTGACACACAGTCAGAGGCAGAGACCCAGATGCACACCAGATGATGCTCCAGAGCATAACAGATGAATGGTCCAGCTCAAGCAGATTTGAAATCCACACCCCAACACACCTTCCCACGTACCCCTCCTTTCTCTCTTTCCAATTCATGGACGCCTATTTTTTCATTGCTTATTATTGCATCCATATATACGGTGATTTTTATAACCTCTATAAAAAGAGTAACATTGTAATGCCTTCCCGAAACAGTCTCTGGGACACACTCAAAAATATTGTTTACCAAATATTTGAACAAGGCTTAAGTAAGTGAAGCTGAAAGGTCAAATTAACTATTTTTAAAATTCAACTATCTATTTCTGCTAGATGTTAAAGATTTCCACTTCATCAAACAGTGACACATGACTTTCTCAGGTGAGTGCCACTGGTTTTCCTCAGGAGGTGAAATTCCAACATGGATGTGTGCTCATCCCTGGTTTCAGCAGCTTTTTTCTCTCTCACTGTTTTACTTCAGATTCAAGGGTTTTATTGGTCATCGTAATGACAACTTTGAAATTAATTTAAAGCACCATTGTTTTGTGGTATTTATATTTTAAATGACTTCAATTGTTTTATTCTCTAAAATTAGTGCTGTGATTATAAAATTCATTTAGTTTATTTTCCCTTAGTAATGAAGATAGTAAGAAAGTATGCATTTTCTTCTGTTAGTTGCTTTCAATGTTTCCTATGGGCTGAGTTCCAAGTATTTATTTAAATTTTATTCTTTGTAGAACTAAGTACTGTATAGGTGTTAGTTCAATTATGACATTGAAAGATTGCCTGAATGTTTATTAATGGGAAATATGTCATTGTATTATTTATTTCTAATGTGTTGACTTTCTCTTACAGAATACTTTCAATCTTTTTACTTTTGAAAACAAAACATTATTCTATAGCTATATACATGACCACCTGTATGTATGTATATATATATATATATATATATATATATATTCCTACATGACTAAATGACTAATTTGTTATGTGAGTTGCTCCTGTTTACACACCATGCAAAGCGCAAAAGTAAACAAATGATAGTCTCTTACTCTGAAAAGTGTACACCCTAATTTAAGGAAAACAATATCCACAACAGATTATTAAAAGTATCATTTGGGGAAGTGGTAAGCTAGGGAATACTAAAGCATTTAATACACAGAAAGTATTAGGATTAAGAATGATAAAATTTATTATCTTCATTAAATACTATATGGACAAGTTGTAGAACTAATCAATTCACCATGTCTTTGTGCTACTGTTGGGAAATATCTTTCTATGTGTCCCAGATTATCTATCCTCCTGCCTCTACTTTCCTATCACTGGAAGGAAACCATCAAGTCTAGGTTCATCATTTTGGAAATTGATGATGATTGATTCAAATGCCAGATAAATGGCTGCTTTTTCCTGTGCCACATTTTGCCAGACTGATAGAAAAAGAAAAAAACATTAATACTCATTCAAAATTTTTTATTTATTTTACATCACAACCAGAGTTGTCTCTCCCTCCTGTCTTCCCAGTCCCTCCCCCAACCTCTCCTCTGCACATTCCACATCCACTCCTGCTCTGTTTCTGTTCAGAAAGGGGAAGGCCTCCATGCTTATCAACAAAGCATGGCATATCAAGTTGCATTAAGACTAAGCACCTCCCCTTGTATTTAGGCTGGGCAAGGCAATCCAGCAGGAGGAATAGATTACCAAGAGTCAGACAAAGACTGGGGTCAGCACCTCCTCCCACTGTTAGGTGTTCCACAAGTAGCCCAAGCTATATAACTGTTACATATAAATAGATGCTTAGGTTGGTACCATGCAGGCTCCCTTGTTGTTGGTTCAGACTTTGTGAGTTCCTATGAGCCAGGTTAATTGTTTATGTGGGTTTTCTTGTAATGTCCTTGATCTCTCTGGCTCCTACAATCCTTCCTCCCTCTCCTCAGCAGGATTCTTGGAGCTTGACCTAATGTTTGGCTATAGGTCTCTGTATCTGCTTCCATCAGTTAATGGATGAAGCCTTTCTGATGACAATTCAGGTAGTCACCAATCTGGTCATAGGAGATGGCAAGTTCAGGTTACATATTCACTACTGCCAGGAGTCTTAGTTGAGGTCACCCTTGGAGATTAGTGGGAGTTTCTCTTGCATCAGGTTTCTATTTGTCCCCTAAAAGCATCCTATTTCCAGTCATATCTTTCTGTACTCTCTCCCTCTAGCTAACCCCAAACCCATCCCCAGCTGCCCTCAGTCCACCCAAGATATCTCTCTATTTCCCCTTCCCAGGGAGATCCATGTGCCTCACTCCTTGGACCCCACTTGTTACCTAGCCTCTCCAGGTGTGTGGATTGTAACATGGTATCCTTTACTTTATAGTTAATATCCACTTATGAGTGAGTACATACCATGTTTGTTTTTCTGGGTCTGGGTCACCTCATTCAGGATGATTTTTTTTTCTAGTTCCATCATTTGCCTTCAAAATTCTTGATGTCATTGTTTTTAACAGCTGATTAATACTCCATTGTACATATGTGCCACATTTTCTTTATCCATTCTTTGGTTGAGAGGCATCTAGGTTGTTTCCAAGTTCTGGCTATTACAAATAAAGCTGCTATGAACATAGTTGAGTCAGTGATCTTTTGTGGTATGATTAATCATCCTTTGGGTATATGCCCAGGAGTAGTATCACTGGGTCTTGAGGCAGATTGAGTCCAAATTTTCTGAGAAACTACCATACTGATTTCCAGAGTGTAGAATTTTGTAGATCTGAAGCTTTTTAAAAAACTTTTTACAAAACCATGTCCTCATTATCTAATGTTGTAATTAAGAATGTTTGAAAGATTAATGTTTGTGTGATTTGGTTTTCTTTTTGTGTATAGAGAAGTATTGGAAGTGATTCTCAAGGTAGAGCAACAGCGGCTAACAACAAACGCCAGCTCAGTGAAAACCGAAAGCCCTTCAACTTTTTGCCTATGAAGATTAATACTAACAAGAGCAAGGATGCTACTCCAAGTCTTCCCAAAAGAGAAACGACTGCATCAGCACAGTACAAAGAGCTGTTTGCTTCTGCATTAAGCAATGACCTTTTGCAGAACTGTCAAGTCTCTGAAGAAGATGGACGAGGCGAAAGTCCAGACTGTTCATATAGATCTCATCCATTTCTCCGTCATTGGGCGATCCCCGTGTCTTTCTTGGGGTCCTGTTTTATAGGTAGCCTCCCTGGTGTTGTGAGTAGCTGTCCAGTCATCTTTGTTCCACAACTAGTATTTTCCTATGAGTGGGTACATACCATGTTTGTCTTTCTGAATCTGGGTTACCTCACTCAGGAGGATTTTTTCTAGATCCATCCATTTGCCTGCAAACCTCATGATGTCATTGTTTTTCTCTGCTGAGTAGTATTCCATTGTGTATATGTACCACAGTTTATTTATCCATTCTTCGGTTGAAGGGCATCTAGGTTGTTTCCAGGTTCTGGCTATTACAAATAATGCTGATATGAACATAGCTGAGCAAGTGCCCTTGTGGTATGATTGAGCATTCCTTGGGTATATGCCCAAGAGTGGTATAGCTGGATCTTGGGGGAGATTGATTCCAATTTTCTAAGAAAGCGCCATATTGATTTCCACAGTGGCTGTACAAGCTTGCATTCCCACCAGCAGTGGAGGAGAGTTCCCCTAGCTCCACATCCTCTCCAGCACAAGGTGTCCTCAGTGTTTTTGATCTTAGCCAATCTGACTGGCGTAAGGTGGTATCTCAGATTTGTTTTGATTTGCATTTCCCTAATGATTAGGGATGTTGAGCAATTCCTTAAATGTCTTTCAGCCATTTGTGTTTCATCTGCTGAGAATTCTCTGTTTAGTTCTATAGCCCATTTCTTAATTGGACTGTTGGGAATTTTGATGTTTAATTTCTTGAGTTCTTTATATATTCTGGATATCAGTCCTCTGTCAGATGTGGGGTTGGTGAAGATCTTTTCCCATTCTGTGGGCTGTCGCTTTGCCTTGTTGACCGTATCCTTTGCTCTACAAAAGCTTTTCAGTTTCAAGAGGTCCCATGTGGTTGTACAAGTTTGCACTCTCACCAAAAATGAAGGAGTGTTCCCCTTGCTCCACATCCTTACCAGCATGAGCTGTCATTTGTGTCTTTTTATCTTAGCCATTCTGATAGATGTAAGATGGAATCTCAGAGTCATTTTGATTTGCATTTCCCTGATGTCTAAGAATGTTGAACATTTTTAAAGCATTTCTCTGCCATTTGAGATTCCTCTTTTGAGAATTCTTTGCTTAAGTATGTACCCCATTTTTAAATTGGATTATTTGGGGTTTTTTGATGTCTAGTTTCTTGAGTTCTTTATATATTTTGGAGATCAGTCTTCTGTTGGATATGGGGTTGGTGAAAATCTTTTCCCAGTCTGTAGGCTGCCATTTTGTCCTATTTATGATATCCTTTGCCTTACAGAACTTTTCAGTTTCATGAGTTCCCATTTATTAATTGTCAGTCTTACTGCCTGTGCTATCAGTGTTCTGTTCAGGAATTGTCTCCTGTGCCAATGTGTTCAAGGCTATTCCCCACTTTCTCTTCTATCAGGTTCACTGAAACTGGCTTCATATTGAGGTCTTTGATCCACTTGGATGTGAGTTTGGTGCAGGGTGATAGATATAGATTTATTTGCAATCCTCTACATACCAATATCCAGTTATGCCAACACCATTAGTTGAAGATGCTTTCTTTTCTTCATTATATAATTTTTCCTTCTTTGTCAAAAATTAAATGTCCATAGGTGTGTAGATTTATATCTGAATTTTTAATTAAAATAGAATTAAATCTCTTTCCCCCTTCTTTTTTTTATCCAGACCCTCCAAGCTACCATCAACTCTCAAGTTTATAGCCTCTTTTTTTATTATTGCTACATATGTGTCAGCACAAATATATATGTAATTATAACCTACTCTGTCTCTTGTTGTTGTTTTCAAGACTGAACACTCTGAATGGATAACCAATAAGGCATTATCCCTTGTAGGTGCTAAATCTCCCACAGATCTTGGATCCCTTTGCACTGATACATACATCTTCATCACAGCTCTGTATCTCAAAGAGCACTGCTGAATGGGTGACAGAAAGATTGTAAGAGCCGGATATCAGCTAGTCTGTTGTGAAAGTCTCTCTTAGAAATTGCTCCATAAAGAAGCCCAGAACAAAGGACATGTTAATATGGAAGGGAGACATTTTTGCAGAGTCACACACCTACACTACACATTAATATTCTTAACAAACATCTGCGCTAAATGCACACTGTGAGCAAGTAAAAATAAATCTCTTCACAAAGATAATATGGTCAATAGTGTAAGTGCTCTCTGGGTTTCTTCTGAGAAACAAGGGTAGACAAATGACTTTCAAGCCTATGATACCCTCTGAGATTTTAGTAGATGCAGCCAAGCTTCTTTTGACTAAATGAAGGAAATAGATTGAATGAGACTATTTATGATAATATCATTGAAACACCTCAGCTTTCTTAACTTCTTGTTAACAATTTGTACATCTAACACTGAGCCAATTTCCAGGATTCAATATAGCAAACTATTAAAAATCTTTACTATATCATCTACGTTCCTTGACCTACTCAAAGGACCCTTTCACATAACTTGCTAAGCACCATATGATTCAGAATCAAAACTGAATTTAATTCAAAGGGCATGCTACATTACTTCATTTTTTGAGTTTTCTTTTCTTTCATAAATTCTGTTTTTTGTTTTACATTATAGTCATTTTGTTTATTGAATTAAAGTGCCAGCTCTATTACTGACATTTCCCTGTCTTGTGAAGGAAAACAAAACACTGGCATCTCTGTTAAAATATCACTTAGAAAGGCTGCAGAGCTGGCTCAGCAGTTAAGAACACTGGCTGCCCTTTCAGAGGACCACGTTTTGATTCTCAGAACCTACATGACAGCTCACAACCATCAGTCATTCCAGTCCCAGAGAATCTGGTGCCTTTTCCTAAATTCCATAGTACTGCACACATGTGGCACACAGACAAAGATGCAAGCAAAACACAAACAAACTGAAAATAAAGACTTTTTAATCACCTAGAAAAACAAACTTCATTAAAATTTTGTATGTCAAATTTTGAATTGCTTCCATTTCATAATGATGGAAGCGAACATGCAAAGACAGATGCAATATCAAAACAACTTGATGGCGGGAGCTTCAGGGACTGCCAATTTGCCTTACATACACATTCTTCCAATTTACAATGTGGAGATTCTCAAATATATCAGTATTTCCCTTTAACACTTCTGTTGGCTAGACATGAAGTTTATAAAGATGACTGAAATGATTTACTGTCTGATGTTATTCTGAGAAGCTTTTATTTGAAGACAATGCCTATTAACATATTTGGAAACTCATAAAACTTTGGCAGACACTTCAGTCTCTGTGTGACATTGTTCATTAGCATCTAAACAAAGATTTCATTGAGTGTTCCAAATTCTCAACAATCCTTTCCTTAACTGTAAATAATAAATATATATATATATATATATATATATATATATATATATGTATGTATGTATGCTGGGGCTGGAAAGATGACTTAGTAGTTGATACCACTAGCTGCTCTTCCAGAGGACACAGGTCCCATTCCCAGCACCCACATGGTGGCTTACTGCAGTCTGGAACTCCAGTTCTAGGAGATCCAACACTTTCTTCTGGCCTCTGAGGGCACCAGGCACACAGAGCATGCACAGAAATACATGTAGGCAAAAATATATATGCAAAATAATAAAATGAAATAAATATACATTTTTATACTCCTATTTGGGAAATACTTTCTATGCTTCAGGGATATACTTCTGAGTCCTCCCTGTGTCCATAGCAAATGGCTGCTGTTATAACTGAAGAATTTCCTCAGCATAACTTTTGGATACTGACTGGAGGTTGAAATTCCAAAAGCCCCTTTTTCATTTTACACTTTCCCTTTTCCATCCAAAATAATGCAACATAAAAATAACCTTGCAGGTTTCTCATGCATTGATTTATTTTTTGCACTTTTCTTTGGTAAAATTTAACTCTTTTCCTTTTGGTTCTGTAATTTGTGTGTGTGTGTATGTGTGGATGCACACGCACACACATTTGTGCACACGCATTTGTGTGTGCATACAGGTATGAGTGCATGTGAAGACTGGAGGACAACCTTGGTTGTCCTCATTGGGAATAACAGTCACTTCCTTTACAGACAGTCTCTCATTGGCTTGGAACTCATCAATTAGGCTAGAGTCAGTGGCCTAGAAGCTCCAGGGATTCAGTTGTTTCTGCTTTCCCATTGCTGCTATTAGGAATGGGGTTGAATTTTTGCAAAGGTGCTGGAGATCAAACTCAGGTCTTGGTTTTTTTGATATGAGCACTTTCCTGACTGAGCCATTCACCCAGTCATTTATCAATCATTTTATAAGTCACATAATTAAACAAAAGCTGTAACAAAAATTTCTACCTTGGCACCTCATTAGACTTCTCTTGAGTTTTATAATTCTTTGAAGTCCTATTGTAGAACACCTTTAAGGCACACTCATTCAGGGGAACTTTTGTATCTTTAGAAGGATCTATATTGACATTGATTAGAGAAACTTTGAGGTTTTAAACAAAGCATCTCATCCCCCTACCCTAACTGTGATTTTTGACTGAAACTATTTTTTAAATTCGTAATCTATTGATGTCTAGAGAAGCTGGGAATGAGATGCAGTTATAGCTTTGAAGATATGGAATCCTTAGTCCTTACTATTTAATTACTTCTTCCTTTTGTATCTCCTTCACACTGGCATGACGATGATGGAAGGATATTTTCTTTCAGTGGTATTTCTATGAGTCTCCTCGGCTACTTCAAAATTTATTAGCTTCGATATCCTGTTATCCACACTGCCATAGGTTACAGCATTGTTTAATCTCCCTCTGCCAAATACAAGTATCCACATTCTTCAGCTACCAATAAAATATGTCATTCCTTCATGGCTTCACAGAGTATCCTCAAAACTACTGTTTTCACTGTTGCTCTTAGGCTAGTTGGCTTTTGTATGCTGCCCAGTCGCAGAGTCAATGGAAACCATTCAAGAATGTTGCCCTTAACTGCCTCTATGTGACTATCTTTCAGTCACACTTAAGCTGCGTCACAAGTTTCTCCAGCTGAGTGATATAAATTAAACTTCATTTCATTGCACTTGTGGATTCAAGAGAAGAGGGATTCAGAAAGGGCAGTATGGGTTAGGTGCTTTCCACTCTGTGATTCCTGGCCTGAGATAGTGAAACTAGGCATGACTCAGTAGCTGAGATTCACAATCTGAAGGCTTTCTCACTCACACATCTGGTAACTTTTGCTTGAAGTCATCTGAGGAGTCATGCCAATATATGACAGGCAGAGAATTATAACTGAGATATGGATGCTTCAGGCTTTCTCATGTATTGTGATTACGTTCCAAGAGGGATCATCCCAAGAGAATAAGAATGAAAATGACCCAACATCAGAGATAAATTACAACATCAGAATAGCAGCATTCTAACCAGCATGGAACAGAAAAACATAAATGTCAGCTATTAATGAGAGAAATGCCACATTGCAAGAAATATATGAATGATGGGAAATATTTCTGTGACTGTTGTTGGATAATTATCACCAATTGTATTTCTGAACTAGATGACACAAGATTCCAAGGTTAAATGTGATAGAAATGCCCCCAATAAAGAAAGTGGATCCCATAAATTATAAAATATGAGAAGTGTTTCCTAAAGGTTGTTTGAAAAAATTTAACAGTCAGAAAGCTGAGGCAAGAGATCTTAAATTGAAGGTCAGACTAGACTACATAGTGAATTCCAGGTAAGCATAGACTATGTGCTGTGAGATGCTGTTCTCAAGAATAAATAAATGTTTTGTAATGGTATAGAAGAGTGATGAAAGACAGTGTACCATCCTGAGTGTGGAACAGACACTATTCCTCAACAGGTTTTGAATCATACTATCTGCATTATTTATTTTATTTATATTTATTATTTTATATTTTATTGTATATCTTGTCAGTGGGATGTTTATAAGATTCCTCTATGTTCTTGAATATGACTCAAATTTGTTTATTTTGGGTATTGTATACAAGTGCCTTTTATGACTATCTTAAAATTTATTTATCCATTTTCCTGTTGAAGGACTTTTTGTTTTGGTCATTATGAATAATGCTGATTTAACTGCTCTTGGACATGCATCATTGGTGCCCAGGTGGATTTTCTGGGACACTCTCCAATGGTAGGATAAGTAAACCATAGAGCCATAAGTCTCCAGTTTTATTGGATAATGTCAACACACTTCCTACTATAATTGACTCAATTTGATATAAGACAACCAATGAAAATAAAGTCTATTTTGCTTGGTTCACATCCTTGAAAATAGTATTGTCATATTTTCTATTTTTGCTGGCCACTTTGCTGTAATGCTTTGGTTTAATTTTGCTTCTGGTTACAAGGGACACTGTACATTTTAAAATGTTCATTGGTTGTGTAAATTTTCTGTTTGTACAGTTCAAGCCTTCTGCTAAATATTCTATTGTGTTTCCTTTTCTGTGTTTCTCATTCTGTCTTACATAATCACATGTTCTGGGTACAAGCCTTTTGACAATTATTTGTTGCAAATATCTGTTTTTATCTATTTTTTTATTTCCTTAACATGTCAGTAATTTGCTTTGTGGTTAATTTGTTCTTCATTTACATAAGAAAAAATCCACTCTTTACAAATGTACTTTAAAACTGATTGTGGTATATATTTTTCATGACAGTACTGAAGAAATAAAGAAAGAGTTTGAGGATCAGAGCTCAAGGCCAGTCCCAGCTACTTAGAGAGTGTGAGGCCAGCCCAGGGCTATATTGTCTCAAAAACAGTAAAAAAAAAAAAAAAAAAAAAAAGAAAGAAAGAAAAAACATGTTTTTCAATGTGCTCTTCTGATGCCCCTTTATATTTCTATCTCCAAACTATCTGAGGTTGACTTATTTTTTCATATGTTGGTAGCTATTCATTTTAATAGTCATTCTCTATAAATATCAATTGTCCAGAGCATCTATTGAAAATACATGTTTTCTCCAATGTTTCACATTTTAATGAGATTCATCTCACTTTTGCTGTAACTTCTGATATACTTGTTAATTGTTTCTTTTACTGTGAGGTCATTTTTTAGTTTGAGGAAGTCCCATTTGTCTATTTTTCTTTTGGTGTCTTTGTTTTTAAGTCAGATCCAAAAATATTTCAGTTCATATCAATGCCATGGAGATTTCCCTCTAAGAATCTTTGAGTAGTTTTACAGTTTCATGGCTTATATCTAAATATCTAATCTGTTTTCAGGTGACTTTTGTGCACAGTATAAGAATCAAATTTAATGATTCTACACGTAAGTAACTAGTTTGCCAGGGGCACTCCCTAAGTAGGCTGCCCTTTGTGTGTTAATGATGGCTTTATCAAAATCAAATTGGCAATGACAGTGTGTAGTTTTTTGTCTAGGATTTCTGTCTTGTCCCATAGGGCAAGACATCCATTTTCATAGCCACAGGATGCCAATTTGATTAAAACTGTTTATGATGGTCTTTGAAGTCATATAGTGTAACACCTCCAATTTTATTCTTCTTACCCAAAATTGTTTGGGTTCTTTGTGATGTTTTATGCTTCTATGTGAATTTAAAAATTGTTCTTCTACCTCTGTGAAAAAAATTAGCATTAAAATTTTAATTGTTTCTATCAAATCTGTAGTTCTCACTGGGTGGCATGAAATGCCCATGTTTGTACTAACAGTATAGTAGAGAAACCCGGGTTTTTCCCATTCAAGGCCTACTTACTATCCTATTCCAAGGTCTCCTTCAATTTGAAGGATGTGAATAGCTGGGCATTACATCCAGGTAGCCATGCTTGCCTACTATGACTGCTCTAATAAACTAAACCTAGCAACAATGCAAATTTGTTTCCTTAATAAGCAGAGTAGTACACAAGAATAGACAAGATGGACAATGCTGTGTTATTAAGCATTTGAATCACCCAAAATATACTCTTATTTCAGCTAGTGATAACACAAATTGATTATACTGTAAATTATTTTGGCATTGTCTAATAAATCTGAAAATGGACGTAATCTATAGTTCTAGAGTTGAAAAATCTTATATGGTTTTATTTTCTAAAATCATGGTGTCAGCAAGTACTTCTAGAAGCCCCAGAGAAAGATCTGCTTTCTTGCATTTCCAGTGTCCAGAAGTCCAGAAGTTATCTACACTCTTTAGCTCGCAGCCCCTTCTTCTCTCTTCAAAACCAGGAGGATATTACTTTCAAATCTCTCTGTAACCCACACAATTTGATAATGTTCTGTGAGCTGGCAAGATGACTCAGTTAAGTAAAAAAAAAAAAAAAATTCTTGCTATGCAAAGCTGGTAACCTAAGTTTGTTTCCTGAAATGCACAGTGGAAGAAGATGAAAAGACTAGTCTGCTACCTGTGCTTAAGTCTCATTCACCCAAGAGCACTACTTAGTAAAGAGAAAACAATCAGGAATCAAATTGAAACCTTAGCAATGGGATTAAATAGAAGCTGAAGACACACATAGTAAAGCGTGTTGATTAGATATGATAAATCAGACAATGAAAGCATGCCTACCAGTCATTTGAACCATTTGCATCATGTTTGTGTTAAGACAAAAATGGGATTATAAGGACAGTTAATGATATTATTAGAAGGCAATGCACTGTTTGTTTGAGCAATGACAGTTGATTTCGTTCTAGGGTCACGGGTGATTGCTAAGAAATGATAGGAGCTGTCATTACTAAAACATATCAGGGAATTTCAAAGAGTCTATGGATCAGGTTCCTTTATTTTTCTTTTTGTAGTCCCGATGCAAACGGGGAGGTTTAAAAAATGACTCTAAGAATGGAGTGGAGGTAATAAAAGATAAAATTATGTAGACCTTGGTCATTTATCATCTTCCATGTTTTGTGCACTAATCAATATAAAATTACACATACTTTTTTAAAAAAACTAATAATAATGATTCACCTTTTATTTTCAGGCTGCAGCAAGAGTCTTTTGTGCATTTTCTGTTTAATCCTCATGGGTACCATGCAGAGGAATATTTACTCTTAATGTTACTATTCTAAAAGTTACTGGACCTTAAAACGCTAACTCACAGGGTGAAGAAAGAAATGAAACTCCAGCCTCTCAGTGTCCAGGCATTCTCCTTTGAAAGAAAGCCAAGTTCTATATTTCTGAACTGATAAGAGGCTAAGTTGGTATAAACAATGGGCCCGAATTGCACTATGTGTGTAATAAACAAAACACAAGCAAGACATTCAAGAGGTGATGAATTCTTGCTTGCTTTGTGACCCAGGGACACCCTTTACTCTTTGTGACCCATTTTGCTCCTCTGTGAATTAGATCTGTTTCTCATTCACTGACTCGCAAGTCAGTCCTTCCAACTGCTTGCACTTTTGTGATTCTCTTCTTATTGCTCCCTCCGTCTGACTGTACAGCCCAGGTTCTCCTTCATTCTGCATTCATGTTCCATATTTCACTAAGCAGACAATACCAGGGGCAAAGTATAATTTGATTTGCAAACAATCAGATGATAGGATCTAACAGGCCACCATGTGACATGCCACTGGTGACAGCTACTATTCCGTCTCCAAACAGTTGAGTGCATTCAGTTACACAGAAGAGAAATTCTATTTACTAAAATGTTTTTGAAGAAACATTTCATATTGTACAAAAGAGACATTCCACTGAAATAGGATAAAAAAGACTGAATAGAATTCCTTTCCTGTTGGTGGGATTTTTTTAAATGCTACAGATAATAATAGAATATAGATGATATAGAATTGGTTCAGAATTTTAGGACAGCTTTACATTCTGGAATTAGCCATAGAGAACAGACAAAAAACCAAGAGAGGTTCCCTGGAGTGAACCTACATGAAGTAATTTGACATTCACAAAACCCTTTAGTCCTGAATCTGCCACAAAATGAATTGTTTATCGGACTTTGAAATTTTATTTAATGACACTCCTACCGGCATGAAAGTAGCAGGCAGTCTTTTAAAGGTAAATGCTGAAGTGCAGAAAGCTGTTATACTGAAGACGCACACTCTGTGACCAGATGAAAAGCAATATCTTCCTTCAGTTGAATTATATGACAGGATTTAGGGCTGTTTAAACAACTGAAGTTCCCCACAATCGAGAAATTGTCTCTTTCCCACAGCCCATCAGACACTCACTTGGCTGTAGTTAATGGAAGATACTGATAGAATGACATGAAGGTGTCACTGGGGTGACATTCTATTTAAAGTTACCCCAAACAGACATTGTGAGATTTCTAAGGGAGGCATAACCATCAGGCTGGAAGCAGGCAAGATAATAGTGCAGAACCTAGCAACATGGGAGAGAATTGTACAACCTAGTGACTCTGAGATGGGCCTCAGTGGGCCACTGGCATCCTTGATGCTTGCAAATGCACTGGGCCCCACTTTCAACACCTCTGAAATTTTGGCTGTTGCCTGGAAAGAGTGAAGTGGATGGAAATAACATATACTCTTATTAGATTGAGAATAGTGCAAGAACAGACAAAAATATGGAGAGGACAATAAAAGTTCTTATGTCTTAACAAGAATGTTGGATTAAAAAGCAGAACAGGTCTACATGTGACTCCACCATTCTATCATCTAATGCTATCAATGAGGAAATTGCATTAGATAATATCAAAATCAGTTCTCAAAGTTTATTTCTGTGAATTGATCATATGTTGCTTATTTCAGTTGGATAATTAACCTAGGAAAAAAACAGAAAGTATACATAAATTGTAAGTTTCTTTTTTTAAGATTTATTTTATTTTTTTAAGTTATGTGTATACATGTGTATGTGGTTCTGGATATGAGCAAGCGTAAGTTCGGTTGCCCATAGAGTCCATTTAAGGAGTTACAAGTGATTGTGAGCTGCTTGACATGGGTGCTGGAAACTGAACATGAGTGTCTCTTCAGCCTGGCAATTTCTTTTTAAGAAAAAAACATAGCCTAAACTGATTTTGATAACTATGGATAGCATGTCATGTTTCCCTTAACAAAAGTCACTAATTTAAAGTGAAACTATGCCGGGCGGTGGTGGTGCACCCCTTTAATCCCAGCACTTGGGAGGCACAGGCAGGCAGATCTTTGTGAGTTCAAGGCCAGCCTGGTCTACAGAGCGAGATCCAGGAAAGGCGCAAAGCTACACAGAGAAACCCTGTCTCGAAAAAACTAAAGTGAAACTATTAGCCTATACTTTAATATGAGCACCTGCCTTACATGAAAAAATAATAATAATAAGGAAAGTTGGACACAAAGATGGACACACAAAGGGCATGGCATGGATATACAAACAGAAGACCACTTCAAGGCAGAGGATGTATCTACAATCCACAGCTTTTAGAATGCATATGGCCTTATTGGCACCTCAACTTCAGACCTCTGGACTTGAGCTGTGAGGGAACAGTTCCTGTTCTTTCTGCCCAGGTCATTTGTGGCACTTTGTTACAGCAGCCCCTAACACACATGCCTCTCTTACACTCTCAGCTTCCATCTTTATACCTGTCTCTTCAGTCATCACAAGATTACTCCAATTGTTCTAGGCAACATATCTTGCCATGTCTAAAAGAAAAAAGAAGGCAACTTCTGTTGTGCCTCCTTCTTTAGGAAGAAACAAATCCCAGTAGAAAAACTTAGGTTTAGGTTTCAGGAAGCTTTATCTTTGGGTCCTGACAGTCGGGAGAGGTCAAGTGCCCATTCTCTAGCTGCAAGGGAGACAGCGAATTGAGTGACTGCCATGTTAGACCTCCACCACAGGAGGCAGGCATAGCCTTTAAAGTGGCTCTTAGTCAGGCAAGCAATGCCATCTGCCTTGTCACATAAAGGCTTTAGGCTAGTGATGACAGCTTAAAGTCTCAGTCGCACTCTATTTTCCTATTTTACAAAGGCACTAAGTAGAATGAAATTTTTTTTTACATTAACAGCTAGACAATAACATCTATTTGACCATCAACTATATACTAGTCACTATGATAGCACTTGATATAAACTCCTTGACTTATTTTAATGTTTTTATAATTTTTTGTGTCCTGAAACTTATCCTCTGATCTCCACATGTGCTGCATTCTCCACCTGTCTTACCTACATATCCCAATTTTAACAAGCATCACACAATGTCAGTACTGCTAAAGTTACCATGACACAGAAGTGAAGCCTGAAATAGAGAACATTAGAATATCATAAAACTAGTAAGTGATAGAACCAAGAATTGATCTTGAAGAGTTTAAAAGAAAAACAATCAACAATATATTGCTAAAACATGAAATAGAAAAACAATCTTAATAATAATGCTTCTGTTTAGAAGCACTGTGACAAAGTTGAAATTTTCATAAAATAAATGCTTTCATTTTTCCAAACTACTTTTACCATAGAATGCCATGAAAATGCTTCAGCAATGTACAAAAGGTCCATACTCCTTAGAGAAAAACAATTTAGATTCAAGAAAAAATAGTTCAAAAGTAAATGCAAATAGTTTTCTGTCAAAAAAGTATTATTTCAAAATAGTAGAGTGTGGTGGTATTGTATTCCCCAAAATATTGTGTACCTTAATAAACTTAT
>CABHPP010149562.1:0-46672 GCA_902168425.1 Peromyscus attwateri
CAGGCAGGAGGCAAAGACAGAGAGAGGCTGGGCCTGGTGCAGGCTTTTGAAATCTCAAAGCCTGCCCCCAGTGCCACACCTCCTCCAACAAGGTCACATGCCAGACCTCCTAATCCTGCCTAAACAGTCTACCAACTGCAGACCAAGCATTCAAATATATGAGCCTTATGGGGGCCCTTCTCATTCAAACCACCACACCTTGTAAGTACTGTTAGACTCAACAGATAAGGAAATAGAGAAGTTAAGTACTTTGCCCAAGATAACATAGCTGTGACTGTGTGAACCTCAGCAATACAGCTCTTAACCTCCTAGTTTACCTATAGAGAACTTTGTATACTTTGCAGCTTACTTCAAGCAAATTTTTTATTATTGTGTGTGTATGATCTGGTGGGCTGTGAAAATCGGAGCTCAGCTAAAGAATCCGCGGGTCTGTCCTTTCACTTTCACCTGCTTTTCAGGGTTGTCACTGTCTGCTGAACCATCACTCTGGCCCTGCAGTCTGCTTTTTAAAAGGTTTGCTTTACAAAACACAAGGATATACCCTTAATTAAAGATTAAGGATATACCCTTAATCCCAGCACTCGGGAGCCAAGGCAGATATTTCTCTGAATTCAAGGCCAACCCAGTCAGTATACATAGTGAGTTACAAGTCCAAGCCAGCCAGAAATACATAGTGAGACCTGACTAGGAGAGAGAGAAAGAGAGAGAGAGAGAGAGAGAGAGAGAGAGAGAGAGAGAGAGAGATGATATTTCCTTTTAAAATAACTTTTATATTTGTGTTCTTCAGACTTGTGATATATTTCAACTTGTATTTTTAGGAATCTGGGGTATAGGTGTTGCAACTCAGAAAGTTAACTTGAACCAGATTCCTCTTGGCCGAGACATGCATAGTCTGGTGATGAGAAATGATGGAGCCCTGTACCACAACAACGAAGAAAAAAACAGACTGCCAGCAAACAGCCTTCCTCAGGAGGGAGATGTAGTGGTGAGTCTCCTGGTAGAGTTCCTGTCCATTGTAAATTATTAAACTTGAGTTGTTTTGACTAGACATGGTTTTACATGGCGGGTTGTAATTTTTATCCCAAAGCCCTGGGGTTGGGTCTAATGAGGTAGTACCATTTCCAGAGAGAACACTTGCCAGATAGTGCTACCTCAACTTCACTGCCCACGCCTTTCTGGAATTGTTGGCAGACCAGGATATAAAGATGACTGACCCTGTATTTCCAGGTAGCAAGATCATTTACAGATTGGCTGCTAAGCAATATCCTACTGTCACAGACAAACCTTGACACATATATTTAAAAGCTTTTCTGATCATAATACAGGATGTTAGGTATTTTTGAGGCCAGAGATCTCTCAAAATATTTTACATTTATTAATGTTAGGAACTGTGGTAGTTTGAATGTTATTGCCCCCATAAGCTCGTAGGGAGTGGCACTATTAGGAGGTGTGGCTTTGTTGGAGTGGGTGTGGTCTTGTTGGAGGAAGTCAAGGAGGGTGTCACTGTAGAGGCAGGCTTTGAGGTCTCATATATGCTCAAGCCACATCCAGTGTCTCAGACCACTTTTTGTTGCCTTAGGGTCAAGATTCAGGACTCTTAGAGTCTTCTCCAGCACCATGTCTGCCTGCATACCACCATGTTGCACCATGATGATAATGGACTAAACTTCTGAAAATGTTAGCCACCCCAGTTAAATGTTTTCCTTTATAAGAGTTGCTGTGGTCATGGTGTCTCATCACAGCAATAGAAACCCTAACTAAGACAGAAACATATTAGAAATGACAGCATTTTACTGCAAGTATTGATCTTTGTTAAATTGATCTTTGTTAAATTTAATCTTGTTAAATACCTCTACTTTTAGAACATTTCAAAGAACTGGACTCAAAAATCCGAAGGTTTAGAACAGAGCGTGGTGACACACTCCTTTAGTCCCAGCAGTCAGGAGGCAGAGGCAGGGACATCTCTATCAGTTTGAGGATAGCCCACTCTGTATAGTGAGTTCCAGGCCAAGCAGGGGTACATAGTGAGACCTTGTCCAAAACACAGTCTCAAAGCTTGCTTATAGAAGTTTTTTTGTTTCAGTTTGGTTGTTGGTACTAGTAGTTTCAGCAAGTTTCAGGACAGCCTGGCTTATATAGCAAGAGCCTGTCTAAAAAGAGAAAAAAAGATTACCTGCTAAAGAAAAAGAGACAAAAGGCATAAACTGTTATAAAGTCTGCTTTTCTTTTTTAAAGTAGTTGTATGTTGGTTAGTTTTTTGTTGTTTTGTCAACTTGACACAAGCTTGGGTCATCTGGGAAGAGGAAACCTCAATTGAGGGTGTGCCAGGGTCCAACCCACTGTGGACAGTGGCATCCAAACACAAGTGTTCCTAGATCCTATATCATATAAAAATACAAACTGAATGAGCCATGAAAAACAAGCCAGTAAGCAGCACTCCTCCATGCCTCTACTTCAATTCCTGCCTCCATGTTCCTGCCCTGACTTTCCATCATGGTGGAGTATAATTTGTAAAATGAAATAAACCCTTTCCTCCTCAAGTTGCTTTTGGTCATGGAGTTCATCAGAGCATAAAAAGCAAACTAAAACTAGTTGATTTTGTATATTAGGTCCTTACCAGATATCCATAATATGGAGCATCCTCATATAAGTAATTTTTTGGGGTAGGGTCTCACTATGCAGTCCTACTAACTGGCCTGAAACTCACTGTGTAGACCAGGCTAGCCTAGAAATCACAGCAGTCTGCTTGCCTCTCTGCCTTCTGAGTGCTGACACACATCAAAGAAGTGTGCCACCGTGCCCAGCTAACTGATTGTTTCTTGAAAGAGAATTTTGCTGTCAAGTTGAGGCTGTCAACCTAGTTATAATAAAAGATGAAATTGAAACAGATGTTTTCTTCATTGTAATACTGAACTGATGCATATTTTGCCTTCTTGTCCCATCTCATTCATTGAGATGACTGATACCACGTATTAACAGATCTAAGAATGCCACTTGTAGTCTGTCAACATTATTATTAGACTTTGAGTTTTCATGCCCAGTCTGATAAAAAAATCAAGACCTAGAACATTAAGTGTATGCAGAATCAGGAAAACTGACTGTGTCATCTTCCTGTCTAAACACTTGCGGATGAACTGTCCAAAGCTGTCAGCAGTGGCAGCAGAAGGAGAATTGTAAGACAGGAAACTGTTGCTGTGTTTTATGGTGCAGCTGTAACAGACTCAAACTTGGTTTTGATGTCATATTAGAAACAGACTAGGTTTGAACAATATTTGAACTGAACTCGACTGGAGGAGGTGGGATTCCTACATCCTTCCAAGTTTTTTTAGTTTTATTATCCTGATAGATGCCTGGTTTATAACTTAATGTGCAGTGGATTATGCTGCCACAAGGTGGTGAAGGGTGCCTGAACTAAAGTCTCATAAAGAAGATCACATGTTTTGTTTCTTTTAATGTAATTACGTTTTGATTTTTTTTAAAATGAAAATAGACTTCTTTACTAAAAATGTGACAAATGTGACAAATATACTTTTGGTGTTTTTAAACTAAAATGAAACAAACTATCACTAAGTCGTTGTTCAAGCTAGGATTGATGGTTCACACCTATAGTCACAGAACTGGAGGGGCAGAAATAAGAGGATCACCTCGAATTCAAGGCCTGCCTGAGCTCTACATACTGAGTTCCAGGCCAGCCGGAGCTACTGGGTGAGACTCCACCTCAAATCAATCATTCAGTGTATGTTTGTTTTTTATTGAGAGAGGGTCTCATGTCACCTAGGCTGGCCACAGACTTGCTAAGTAGCTACATAGGATGACCTTTAGCTTCTCAGACTGCCTCACCCCAAGTTCTAGACTCAGTTCGAGTACTCAGCTGGGAGATAATCTGTGTTATATATCTTATTTTGTTTTATTATGTGTCTGGGCGTTTTTCCTGTGTGTACGTGCACATGTACATGTCTAGTACCCATAGCAGCCAGAAGAGGGTGTCAGATCCAGATCCTGGACCTGGAATTAAAGCTGCCATGTGGGTGCTGGGAAGCAAACCCAGTCTTCTGCAGGTGCAGCCAGTGTGACCACTGAGCATCTTTGGAGTGTAAGGTGGTTTTTTGTTGTTTTGTTTTATTTTTTGAGACAAGGTCTCACTATGTAGCCCTGACTGTCCTGGAACTCACTCTGTAGACCAAGCTGGCCTCGAACTCAGATCCACCTGTTTCTGCCTCCCAAGTATATGGATTAAAGATGTGCACCACCATGCCTAGCCACTGTAAGGTGTTTAGAACTTTATTTACATTGTAGTATGGGGTGGCTTGCACATTACATGGACCACTTGTAGGAGTTCTCTCCTTCTACCATTGGGTCCAGGATCAGATTCAGGTTCTGTGTAAGTACATTTCCCCTGCTGAGCCATTTTGCTGGCCTAAATTGCACAGTATTTTTAGTGTGCCTTTGTTTTGACTGTGGTCCATTATACAGCATCAGTTTTTTAATTTTCCATGTGTTACCATGGAAAATTAAATAGTGTAGTCTCAGAGCTCAGAAAGTTCCAAGGTTTGGAGCATTTCATATTTCTGACTGAGGATTCCAACCTGTATTGTACAACATTTTAAAGAAAAGTAGTATATGGCATGGTGAGTAAGAGTGTTCTAAAGCCAATCTTATGGATTAAATCTCAGTTCTGCCACTTTCTAGCTGTGCAGCCTTAGGTAAGTTACTTAACCTTTCTGTGCTTCATCTGCTTCATCCCTTAAGTGGATATAGCTGTCTTGTGAGCATTAAATAACTAAGTATGAAATGCCTAGAATAATGCTTCACAGTGCAGACTGTCTCAGGTGACCTTCAGCACTTTAACAATATGATCAATGTCACTTTTTAGCCATCATTAGTGTATACAGCAATGCATTTTATTCTGTTGTTGTTTTTTTTAAAGACCTGCAAATTTCTTTTTAACTGGATACTCAGCATCATTCATATTGAATTGTACATATTGGTTTTACCTTGAGACCAAGGTAAAAAGAGAGAAATGTATGATTTCTTAGAAACAACTTGTCTGGGGATGCTTTGTGGGTAAGAGTACTTGTTCCTCTAAAGACCTGAGTTCAGTTCCTAGTACCCATGTTGGGTGGCCCCAGGGGATTCAATACCCTCTTCTGGCCTCCTTATGTGAACATTCACAACCAGATACAGAAATAATAAAAATATTTCTAAAAAACTGATTAAAATTTTAAAGAAATAATATGTATCATTTAATCTCTTCATGGCTTGAAAAGAGTGACAGGTAGTCCCTAATGGGGAACAGTGTTTTTCCCATCAGATAAAATTCTAGAGAAAGACCAAGGTTTTCTTTATGGATTTAAAATAGTATTCATGACATAATGGGCTTACTCTTACTATTTAAATAATAAAATTCAGGTTATCTAAATATAATACTGTAATTTAAACTCTTATCATTGTTTAACCTTCAATTGGAATTTTACATTGTAAACCCCCTCCCCAATAATCACTAGTAATGTTCTAGTTAAAGTGGTCTGCCAGGTTGTCAGCCCCGATAAAAGCTCCTGTGACCCCACACTTAGTTTCTGTGTGCATGCTTCTCAGTTGGTGCTTTAGGTTATTCAAGTTTTTGTTCAACTTTTATATTTTTATCTTTAATTTTTTTTCTTTCCTTCATAGGGTATTACATATGACCATGTAGAATTAAATGTGTATTTGAATGGGAAAAACATGCATTGTCCAGCATCAGGTATACGAGGGACAGTATATCCCGTTGTATATGGTAAGCTAATATGTTACTCATCTATTAGTAGATATATGTTAACTGTTATTTGGTAGTTTATATTAATTTTATAGTTATCATTCAGAAGTCTGAACAAGTTGTTAATAAGGACATTTCATGTGGAATGTACTCAGACCATTACATTATCTGCAGAATTAAGGATAATACTTAAAAAATATATATATATATATTATTTGTTTATTTGTTTTGTTTTGTTTTTCAAGACAGGGTTTCTCTGTGTAACAACCCATGCTGGAACTCACTTTGTAGACCAGGCTGGCCTCAAACTCACAGAAATCCACCTGCCTTTGCCTCCCAAGTGCTGGAATTAAAGGTGTGCTACCACACAGGTTTATTCCCTACATATTAAAAAGTTTGTTAAATATACTGGTTGTAGTTAACCATCTACAACTGTGTCCCCTTTTATTATATCATTTGTTTGTTTTTGTTTGTTTGTTTGTTTTAATTTTATGTGATCTGTGTTTTGCCTGAGTGTTGTCTGTGCACCACATGTGTGCCTGGTGCTGGAGGATGCCAGAAGAATTGGAGTTACAGATGGTTGTGAGCTGCCAGTTGGGTGCTAGGAACTGAGTGAATCCTGGTTCTTTGGAAGAACAGCTAGTGCTCTGAACCATCAAGCCATCTCTCCAGCCACCTATGGTGTAGTTTTATGTTCTAGAAAGTTCAAACTTCACTGAGTTTACAAATTTTCTTTTCTACTAATTACTAGTGAAGATTAGATGACCAGGAAATAAAATTGTAACAGGTGTTTTGGAACTAGGTAATTTTATGTGAATTGAGCATTTATTGTCTTTATAAAATTACCTAAACATTATCACTCTTCTAAGAGAAATTTTGACTTAGAATAATTTCAGATTAACTGCTTTGCTTTTGATAAGCGGGTATGCATAAGTGCTATCATTTCTGTATGAATTGGTTCCTAAGAATCAGGCAGTATAGATGACTCTTAATTCCTTTAATTTTTTTTTTTTATTATGGAAAATTGAAACTTTCACAGAAGTAAAGGGAATATTATACTGAGCCCTCGGTACTTGGTCACCATCCGTAGCCATTCAGGGTTCTTCTACCCAGCACTTCTTGCCCTCCTTAGATTACTCTGAGGCGTCTGTCAGACACATCATTTTGTTAGTAAATATTTTATACTTATCTTATACTCTAAGGTCTTCAGGCAGGCTCAGTGGCACACACCTTTAATCTCAGCACTTGGGAGGCAGAGGCAAATCCATCTCTCAGAGTTCCAGGCCAGCCAGAGACACATAGGAACTCTGTTGCTCTGAAAACAACGTCACTAATGCCTTTATCATTTTGTTCTGCTTTTATTACTTACCTTGACAACTTCAGGTCAATAAGTATGTGACTTTTCTGCCTGTGGCTTACTGTCTAAAACATTGCCTTAATTATGTAAGTTCTTAGATTTGGGTTATAATAAAAGCTATTATTAACCCTTTATAATAATGATAGGTTAGTGTATGAGAAGGGGGGGCATTCATGGGGATAAATATTTAATCATAACCAAAGCTGGTGATTTGCTTTTCAGTTGTGTCCCAGTAGTTTTCTTTTCTCCTAAAAACTCATTTTCAATGATTTTTGCCTTTTGTATTTTTATATGCAAAAATGTGTATATGCTTTTCTTCTTTTTTATTCCTTGATAAATTCATGTGTATGTGTAGTGCATTTGGTCATTTTTACCCCCATTACCCTCTGTTATCCCCTCCCACTGAGCCCCTTTTCCCAACAAGTCCACTTCTTACTTTTGTGTCTTTTGTGCTACTGTTTTGTGACCCACTGAGTTTCATTAAGGTTGCCTACATGAGCATGGGACGTGGGTTAGTTACTGGGGTAAGTTAGAACTTACCAGTGGGACACCACTGCAGAATGACTTGCCCTTCTTCAGCATTCATCCACTGTTGATAGCTTCTCAGGGAGAGATGGGAGACTCATGAGTCCTTTCCACATGTGGCCCCATCTTGAGGATAATGGAATGCTTCAGAATTTGTGTATTGTCTTTCATAGGGGCCGTTCTAATCTCTGTATCCATCCAGTTTTAGTATATGTGCTACTTGAGTACAGAAGTGTGCCACTGGGTATGGTGGCACAAACCTTTAATCCTGGCACTTGAGAGGTGAAGACTGGCAGATCTCTCTGAGCTCAAGGCTAGCCTTATCTACATAGTGAGTTTCAGAACAACTAGAACTATATAGATAGATTCTGTCTCAAAAATTGCGTTTTTTTAAATTCAGTATAGGTTAGTGTTCTTACATATTGAGTAAGCTTAAAAGAAATTCTTTTAAATGTAAATGTATCTTAATATTTTAAACAAGTTAGTCCTGGAACTTGCTTGGTAGACAGACCAGACTGGCCTTGAACTCAGAGATCTACCCGTTTCTGCTCCCAGTGCTGGGACTAATGGTGTGTGCCACCACGCCCAGCTACATGAGGCACTGTCTCAAAAATTAAAACACTGGGCCAGAAAGGTGGCTCAGTGGACAAAGGCACTTGCAGCCACAGCTGGGAATCATCTTTCTCCTTCCACCATGTGATTATGGATTCAAACTCAAGATATCAGATGTGGCTGCAAGTGTCTTTACCCACTGAGCCATCTTTCTGGCCCAATGTTTTATTTTGTTTTGTTTTTGGTTGTTTGTTTGTTTGCTTTTGTTTGTTTGGTTGGTTTTGGGAGGGGGTTGTTTTGTTTTGTTTTGAAGACAGGGTCTCATGTAGCCCAGGGTGTCCTCAAACTCACCATGTAGGTGAGGATGACCTTGAACCTCTGATCTTCCTTTGTTCACCTCCTCAGTGCTGAGATTACAGGTGTGTGTGCCACCTCTCCTGGTTTTATATGAACCCAGACCCAGGGTTTTTGTGCACAGTAGGCAAGAACTTTGCCAGCTGAGCCACAAGAGAAAAAAACAATAAAATAAAAAAATTTAAATAAGTAATACATTTTCATCATATAAAGTGGAGAAAAACACAGGCAAGTAAAGAATTCAGATTATTGATATTTATAACTTTGAGAGATCATTATTATTGTTTATATTTAAGATGGAGTGTCAGTCCATCACTTGGGAGGCAGAGGCAGGTGGATCTCTGTGAGATCGAGGCCAGCCTGGTCTACAGAATGAATTCCAGGACAGCAGGACAGTTGCACAGAGAAACAGTCTCAAAAAAAAAAAAAAAAGAAAAAAAGAAAAAGAGAAAAGAAAAGAAGAGAGAGAGAGAGAGAGAGAGAGAGAGAGAGAGAGAGAGAGAGAGAGAGAGAAAGAGATAGTAAGAGAGAGAGAGTCTTACCACATTGCCTCAGGTGGCATCAACCTCCTGAGCTCAGGAGATCCTCCTGCCTCAGCCTTCCACATAGTTGAGACTGCAGACATACACCACCATATGTGTCTGGGATTATTATTAATAATGTTTTGATAACCTCCATATGTTTTTGGCAGAATTTGTTGTGGGTATTTTTACCTAAAGATTTTGCAACCCAAGGCCAGTTAGATGGCTCAGCAGATGAAAGCCTTTGCTGCCAACCCTGACATCTAAGTTAAATCCTCAGGACCCACATGGTGCAAGGAGAGAACTTGTCTTCGGAAAGTTGTCCTCTAACCTCTGAGTGTGTACCATTCATGCACACATAAATACTTACACACACACACACACACACACACACACACACACACACACACACACAAATAAAAAAAAATAACAATTTTTGAAGACTTCATAACCCAGATGGCTGGTGTTTTTACTCTTATTGACAATTAATGTGATATTAAGAACTGTATAGGTGGTTCAGGGGTTAAGAGCACTAACTGCTGCTCTTGTTAGGACCTGGGTTCAGTTCCCAGCACCTACATGGCAGCTCACAACCATCTGTAACTCCAGATCCAGGGGATCCAGTGCCCTCTTCTGGCCTCCCCAGGCACTAGGCGTGTAAGCCAATACCCATGCACATAAGAAATTTAAAAAATTTTAAACATTATGATGTTAGGAGAATTATTTTATGATGCTAGAATTCAGGACTGTTGCTAAGCAGGTGCTCTTCCCCTGAGTTACATCCCCTCCTGAAAACGGTATGTTTTATAATTATGTGTGCATTTGAATATCCTTCTAATTTCATTTCTTTCTTATTCTCTCTTCTAGTTGATGACAGTGCAATTTTGGATTGCCAGTTCAGTGAATTTTATCATACTCCTCCACCTGGTTTTGAAAAAATATTGTTTGAGCAGCAGATCTTCTGAATGTGTTTGTTTTCAAAACTTGCACCTCTGCACCACCACACAAGCATTCACCACTTAATAAAGCTCTCCCTGATCTAGAGATGAGAACACATTCTGGAAATTTCTCTTCTTACTGTTGTCTAAGGGACCCATGTATTCATCATACCATACTGACGTTGGATTTAAAATGTCTAGGCATTGTGATAGAAAAATCAGCATTTGGGGCCTCTTATTTAATCTTATTTAAACTAATAAACCATGGGTTTGATTAACAGTATTACGTGGTAACATGTATATAAATATTTAAAGGGATTTTTCTTATATAAAGTATTTGTTTGACAGTAATGTGTAATTGAGTGATTTTTTTGTCATTCTGAGCTTGAGTCATCACATCTGTAAGCAGTAATTTTGTGTCTCCTTGTCCTTTTTCATAAATTGAACTGGCAGTAACTTATATACCTGGCAGCTTAGCTTTACTAACATATTTCCTCTGTTCATGGACCACTTTTCTTAAAACAAACTGCTTCTTTTGCTGTGTTATATCACTGCTTTCTGTTGCCTTTTTGAAAGATGAGAAACTCTAGTTATCAGACCATCTTGTTGAAGACCATCAAGCTGAGTAAGGAGTGGTTGATTGTACGTAGTACACTGGCAGACATTTACAAGAGTTATGATGCTTTAAATCTTAATGAGCCAAGTGTGGTGGCACACAGCACTTGGGAGACAGTTTGAGGCTAGCCTGGTCCATGTAGTAAGTATGAATACAGGGCAACAAGGACTATGTAGGGAGACCCTATCCAAAAAAAAAAAAAATCTAATTGTATGTTTGCTGTAAAGAATAATAAACACTTATTAAGGATTATTCAATATTGTATTTAAAACATTCTGTTTTGTTTATTACATGGTAATAATTTTAGAAGTTTTGAGATAAGTGAGTCCTGACGATCCTGAGCCTTCTGTGAGTCCCTGTCCTTTAGTTAACATCCTTACTGAAATGATCACATCTTCAGGTCCCTTCTCCTTCTCCAATAAGCATAGTCAGGATGCATCACAAGTGGTATGGCGCATGTGCGTGGGGCAAGGAACACATGGGCACTAGAATACAGAGAACAGTTGCCCAATCTCCTGCCCTCTGCTGAGTTTCCTTAGAGCCTTGGGGCTCTGGTTGTTTCCCACCTTATGTAAAAGGTAGGTAATCATACTGATTTTCTGAGGGCCTGTAACTATTGGTAGTTGTGTAAAATGCTTTAATTAGCAGACACTTAATAAACATAGCTGCCTTTGCTGTGAAGCAGTGGTTTTCATGGTGTCTCAGACCAGCAGGATCACTGAGGAACTCGTTAGAATAGGGAACATTCTCAGAACCAACCCAGACTCCTGAAGCAGAGACTTAGGGGTGGCATTCAGGAACCTGTGCACACTAATTTGAGAGGGATTACATGATGTAAATTTTCTGAGGATTTAAGATAGGCTGTTTTGTTTTTATCCCAGAAACTATTGAATTATGAACAATGCATATTTATTATTTGGTAGACAAACATTTGATAATGTGTTTTGTAAACATATATTTACTAAACCCACATTTTACCTTTGAAGATACATAGAATTCAGATCAATGTGTGTTATTTATCTTCATCTGACTTTCTGTTTTAAAATTTTGGATTCACAAAACAAAACAAACAAACAGAAAACCAGAACTTGGGAAACTAAGGAAGAAGGCTCACAAACTTAAGGCCAGACTAGACTATGTACTGAAATGCTCCCTGCCTCAAAAGAAAAAAAAAAAAAGTATGTGGAAAAGAGAATTTCCTACTTTAAATATACTACCTTTAGTGGTCCTAATATATCCACTTCTTAGTTATGTTTTTAGATTTCTTTTGATTTGTGTGTGTGTGTGTGTGTGTGTGTGTGTGTGTGTTTATGTATATGTGTACTTGCATGCAGGTACCCACAGTAGTCCAAAGAGTGCATCAGATCTCCTCAAGCTGGAGTTACGTGCAGTTGTGAGTTGCCCAGTGTGGGTCCTGACAACCAAATTCCAGTCCCTTACAAGAGCAGCAAGTGCTTTTAATGGCTGAGCCATCTGACCAGCCCCAAACTCTTAGTTATATTTTTAAAAGCTAACTTTTTAAAATTATTACATTGTTTTTTGTTTTATTTATTGTTTTCAATACATCCCAACCAGTTTTCCCTCTCTCCACTCCTCCCACTGTGCTCCCTTTCCCCCAGATCCACCCCTCTGTTTCCCTTCAGAAAAGAGCAGGCCTCCCAGGGATAGCCACTGAACATGGCATAACAAGATACAGTTAAGACTAGGCACAAACCCTCATATCAAAGCTCGGCCAGACAACCCAGTAGGAAGGAAAGGGTCCTAAGAGCAGGCAAAAGAATCAGAGACACCCCCACTCCCACTGTTAGGAGTCTCACAAAAAGACAAGGCTAACAATCATAACATATGCAGAGGACCTAGTGCAGACCCACAGACCCATGTAGGCTCTGTGATTGCTGCTACTTGGTTGGTATCCATGGGTTGTGTTCTCCTGGTGTCCGCCACCCCACTGGCTCCTACAATTCTTCCTTCTCCTCTTCCATGGGGTTCCCCAAGCTCCAAGGGGAGGGACCCAGTGGCAATCTCCAATTTTGGCTCGCTCTCTGCCTAATGTTTTGCTATGGGTCTCTGCTCCTATTAGCTGTCTGTGGAAGCCTCTCTTTTATGATTGGGCTAGGCACCAATCTGGACTTCTGGCAGCCTGAAATGGTCTCTGGTCTCTTTTTCTAATACTATATTTATTCTTTGACAATTTTATACATGTATATATACAGTGTATCTCTTGCCATTTTTCTTTTATTTTTAAGATTATAACATAACCACATCAATTCTTCCCCCACTTTCTGTTCCTCCCTCCAAACCCATATACCCCTCCTTGCTCTTTTTCAAATTCATGGCCTCTTTTTTTTTTCATTAATTGTTGTTACATGCATAGATGTATATACATGTATATTCCTAAATATAACCTGCCCGGTCTGTATAATGTTAACTCATCTGTTTATGTTTGCAGGGCTGACCATTTTGCACTGGATAACCAATTTGTGTGCTGTTCCCTGGGGAAGACTGTTTCTCCCACTCTCAGCATTCCTCAGTTGCCTGGAGTTCTTTGTGTAGGATTGAGGCCATCTTCCCCTTGTCTGCTTTGGCATGTCTGTTGTCCTTGTTCAACACATGTTTAGTTAGTCATGTTGGTGAGACTTTCAGGGTCTAGCTTCTGACATTACTAGGAGACACAGTCTCACTGCGAACTCCCTGATCCTCCAATCTTTCAACTCCCTTTTCTCTGAGAGAACAATGTTCACTGGGCCATAGGTGTGGGACTTGTCTTGTTAGATGTATATCCACTGGGACTGTATTCCACAACTCTGCATTTTGGTTGTTGTAGTTGTCTGTAACTGTCTCCATCTGTTGCAAAGAGAAATTTCGCTGAGGAATGAGGACTACAATCATATCTGAAGATTTAGAACTAGGAGCCTCCAATAAGAGAACATGCAACATTTGTCTTTCTGGGTCTGAGTGAGTTACATTGCTCAATATGATCTTTCCATCCATTTAACCTACAAACTTAATGATTTTATTTACAACTGAATAGTATTCAATAGTGTACCACATTTTCATTATCCACTTGTTGGTTGAGGGCATTTAGGTTGTATCCATATCCTAGCTATTATGAACAGAGCATCAATGAACATGGCTGAGCAAGTATCAGTGGAGTAGGATGTAGAGTCCTTTGGGCATATGCCAATGAAGGGCGTAGCTGGGTCATACAGTAGATTATTCTTGAGAGTTCTCCATACTGATTTCCATAGTAGCTGCACCAGTTAGCCATCCCACCAATGGTGGATGAGGGTCCTTTTCCCACACATCCCCTTCAGCATTTGTTATTGGTTGTTTTGTTGATCTTTGCTATTCTGACTACTGGGGTAATAGTTTCATGTCGATTGTTGGCCTTAATCCTTGGGTAAATGGGGTCCTACTCAGGAACTCCTTTCCTACATCTGTGACGTGGAGGGTATTGCCTATTTTCTTCTAACAGTTTCAGTGTTTCAGGTTTTACTTTTAGGTCTTTGATCCAGTTGGATTTCTGTGTGTAATGCTGGTCTAATCTCATTCTGTATGTAGACATTCAGTGATCTTCAAATCTGGAATTGCAACCCTCCAGCACTGTTTGTTGTTGTTAGTGTTGTTGCGGATTGTTTTGGCTCTCTGGGGTCTTTTGTGGTTCTATATGAGTTTTAGGGTGGCTTTTTCTATTTCTGTGAAGGATGAGATGAGTATTTTGGTGATTTGGGATTGCAATGAACTTGTAAATAGCTCTTAGAAAGATGGTCATTTTCACAATATTTATTCTACTGATGTATGAGAATGAGATGTCTTTCCATTTTTAGTGTCTTTCTCTACCTCTTTTTCAGAGGTTTAAAGTTTTCATTGTAGAGGTCCAGCACTTCCCTGGTTAGATTTATTCCTAGATATTTTATTTGATGCTTTTGTGAATGGGGATGTGTCCATTATCTTCTCTGTATGCTTGTTGGTGGTATATAGAAAAGCTATTGATTTTATACAAGCTGATTCTGTATTCTGCCACATTGCTGTATTTGTTTATCATTTCTAGAAGTTTTGTGGTAGAAAGGATTAATGTTAATCTGCCTTTAAATTCAGTAGTAGATTTTTTTATGCAATTGAGTGCACCAGAGTTTGGTACACATATGTTTAGGATAGTAATGTCTTCTTGGTTAACTGTTCCTTTGATAAGAGTGAAGTATCTCCCATCATATCTTCAGATTAGTTTTAATTTGAAGTCTGTTTTGTCAGATATTAGGATAGTGATGCCTGCCTGCTCCCTGATCCCATTTGATTGAAGAACCATTGTCCATCCTTTTATTCTAAGGCCATGCCTATCTTTAAAGCCGTGTTTCTTGTAGACACTGATGGATTTTGTTTCTTGATCCATTCAGTAAGCCTGTGTCTTTTGACTGGAGAATCAAGGCCATTGATATTTAAAGTCATTGAAATATGTGTGTTAATTGTGGTCATGGCGGTGTTGATTTTTGATGGTGGTGTTTCTATTCTTAGTGGTAGTTTGTGTTATAATAATTATGGCTTTATAATTCTTTTCACAGTCTCTCTGCTATTCTCATCCCTCTTTTCAACCCCAAATACTGCTTCCTATATTTTCTTTGGGTTTAGTTTGTTGGATATAAAATGTTTAGGGTATTTATGTCATGCGAAGTTTTTCTTTCTCCTTCATTCATGCTAGATAGGTTTTGCTGGCTATATTAGTCTGGGATGGTCATCATAGTCTTTTGGGACTTGTAACACATTGCTCCAAGCTCTCTGGATTTCAATTATTGAGAAATCAGCTGTTACTCCTGAAGGTTTCCTTTATATGTGACTTACTTTTTTTTTTCTCTTACAGCTTTTAATATACTTTCTTTGCTCTGTATACTTAGTATTTTAACTATGATATGCCATATGGATTTTCTTTTCTGGTCTTGTCTATTCAGTGTTCTCTGTGCTGCTTGTATATGTATGGGTATATTTTTCCTTAGTTTGGGGAAACTTTCTTCTATGATCTTGTTGATGATCTGATCAGTGCCATTGACTTGGGATTTTCTCCCTCATCTATACTTCGAATTCAAAGTTTTTTGTTTTGTTTTATGGGGGTCCTGCATTTCCTGTATGTTCCTTTCCTCTGTGTGTGTGTGTGTGTGTATGTGTGTGTGTATGTGTGTTTTAATTTTTCATATTCCTTGCCTATTTGTTCTAGATACTATATCTTCCAGTCCTGACATTCTGTCTTAATTCATTCTCATTGTAAGGCTTTCCCTTGAGTTTTCTCATTGAGTTATTGGGTTTTTCAATTCCATCCTCATTTCAGCTTGATTCCCCTTCAATGTTTCTGTTTCCTTATCGAATTCCATATCCAAGGCCTGGATTGTCCATTGTGTTTGTTTTCCCTTGCATATTTCATGTCTTCAAAGCCAGTATCATGTGCATAATGCCTAAGCCACTGTCGAGTTAAGTTCTGCTGCCTGTTGGAGATGTTGCCTAATACCCATGAACCACAGCTGTATCAGCTTCTGGCTGTTTGTTGACACAGATACACTTTCCTAGGCAGTTGTTTTTGAGGAGCAGGGAACTCCTTCAGCTTAGATTCTCTTCCTTTAAATGAATCTGGATCCCCCCAAGGATGGAACATCTTTCCTCTTGTCTCAGTACAGCACAGGAGGTTTCACTACAATGGTGCTGATCTCAGTTACAGCTGCTTCTCAATTATAGCTGCACTGGCCTGAGTAGCACCTGCCTTGAAATTCTCTCCATCAAACAATTCAATCCACCATCTTTATACTGAACCACATTCAAGCTCTCAGGACATAGGCAAAATGCAGCCAGATCCTTGGCCAAAATGCCATATGAGTGGGTCCTAGTCCGGTTCTCTGTTCCTCTCTGAAACCTCATGTGCTGGCCCTTTACTCATCTAAGCTCGCAGCAGGATGACCATTAAGCTCTGCTTCCAGCATGCAATTTCTCTAGCCCAAAGTACCAAATGCTTCCATATCCCAGTCAAAACATCATTCAAGCGGCGTGAGAAGTGCAGGTTAATCACAGCAGCGGCACCACTTCTTGTTACCAATTTCTGTTCTAGTTTTGCTCCCTGTTGTTGTGACAAATTACTCTGACAAAAGCAACTTTAAGGAAGGGAGGTGGGGTGGTATTCAGTCTACAATTCTAGGTTATAGTCGATCTTTGTGGGAAAGTCAGGGCAGGAACCTGAAGCATCCAGTCAGCAGGAAGAGTAAATGCTGGTGGTCTTCTCCTTCTCCTTCTCCTTCTCCTCCGTCTTCCTCTTCCTCTTCTTCTTCTTCTTCTTCTTCTTCTTCTTCTTCTTCTTCTTCTTCTTCTTCTTTCTCCTCCTCCTCCCCCTCCTCCTCCTCCTCCCCCTCCTCCTCCCCCTCCTCCTTCTCCTCCTCCTCTTCTTCTTCTCCTCTGCTTCTTCTTCTTCTTCCTCTTCCTTCTCTTCTTCTTCTCTCTCTTTCTCTCTCTGGTGTGTGTGTGTGTGTGTGTGTGTGTGTGTGTGTGTGTGTGTACATGTGAGTTCAGGTGCCTGTGGAGGACAGGGAAGGGTATTAGGTCACCTAGAACTGAGTTATGAGCAGTTATGGGCCAACTAGCATGGGTGCTGGAAACCTTACTTAGGTCCTCCGCAAGAGCAGCATTCTCTTAACTGCTGAGCGATCTCCTCAGACCTTCTGCTTGTTTCTTAGTGTAGGTCTATATAAATCTATATACAGGCCAGAAGGAAAGCCAGAGATGTGAGTAAAATCAATGTGGCATTAAACTGCTAATTTCTTTTGTTCATATATAATACAATAATACATTCTAGGATGGAGAATCTAACTAGAATTTTATTTTATATAGATATAACCAAGTGTCATAATCATAAGTAGAATATAGTCAACTGCCACTTATATTAATTGACATTTTCATGCAACCTGCAGGAAACACTGTTAAGAGCTGACTCATTCACATGAATGAGTGAAAACAATAGTAGAATCATTGTTCTGCCATTTGCTGAATCAGATATGAAATTCCCTTTCAACCTGCTTTTTGTCAATAATTGGAATTAAATCAGTAACAGCATGAAATGTTGTCTATAATTGGCAATGTAGAAAAATCACACAACACCTAAGAGTAATGTGGAAATTTAAAGGAAAACTTGCTCCATGATTAGTTAAAATGTGTAATCTGTAGTTCCTTATAAGTCATCACAGTGAAGTCATTTATCAACTAACTATGCACAGTGTTTCATAAACTATCAAAGCATGGCCTTTCCTCAAAGAATTTTGCTAACTGTAGTTCATTCATAAATATGACTGCAGTTTCCAAGTGATATTAGTATATGAAAATACAAGTTGTTAAACATCAATATGTAAAATCTGCTCCATTTTTTGAAAACCTAGAGCCTCTTGCATTGGAAATAGTATGAAGTAATTCACACTGAAATATTTTATCACGGATGAGATTACAGGCTCATTTACTAGCTGATCTCTTCTTTGTTACCTGGTAATTTTTTAAATCACTTGGGTTTTTTATGTGTATTTATTTATTTAATGTGTGTGGTGTTTTGCCTGAATGTACGTCTGTGTGAGGGCATCAGGTCCCCCGAACTGGAGTTAGATAGTTGTGAGCCACCATGTAGGTGCTGGGAATTAAACCTGGGTCCTCTAAAAGAGCAGTCAGGACTCTTAACCGCTAAATCATCTCTCCAGCCCCCTTAAATCACTTGTTTTGAGTTAGAAAAATAATTTTAATAAATGAGAGGGGCTGGGAAGGCAGCTCAGTTGGTACAGGGCTTGCCACATAAGCATGGGAATGCTCTAAGACCATGAGCCTGGATGAGTATTTCCTACTGGTATGTGGTGAGTATTTTGGTCAGAGCAGAAGTAATGCAGACAGTCCCCCATGTGTTCTGACTTGAGGGCGAAGTCCAAAACTACCAGTACAATTTGTCATGATCATCCAAAGTAGCCATTGGACACAATTAGAAAGAAACTTTGTAAATTCAGCAGAGAATCTTACTAGCCATTGTAAGGGACAAAACATAAAACTTACATTTCCCAGCTTTGTTTTCTGAACTTTGTTTATGGCATTTCCAGTGAAAACCGCAGGGGGAAATGATCAAAAGTGATTGAAAGAAGTGCAGGCCACTAGGCAGGCAGAGCTTTTGCTCTGAGTGTCAAGACCCAGAAGGATTCTGAGCAGATCTCTGCGAACCTATGAGTGTACCAGTACCTTTTCTAGTTGTTAGGACCAAATACCGGGCAAGCGAGAAAGGGCTTATTTTGGCTCACATTTGAGGGTTCAGTCCATCCTGGCAGGGAGGCATGGGAGCAAGGAGGCTCCTCCCCACGGCATATGAGCACAAGCTCCTCTCACATTTCAGGGAACCGGCAAACAAAGAAAGAGAAATACTGGTGTTCAGCTGACTCTTTCCTCTTCCTCTCTTCACCCAGTCTGGGGCTCCAGCCATCGGATGTTACCACCCACACTCAAGGCAGGCACTTCCCCTTTGAATAATCTTCTCTGGAAGAGACACACGAAATTGTATGCTGCATTAACGCCCTAGTTGTTCCTTGTTCCAGTCAGATTGACAATCAGAATTCACCCCCATAAATGTTGATGAATGAGTGAACTTAGAGTTTACTTATCAAATTCCTGAAACTAAAAAAGTGGCCATTCTTGGGGCTGGAGAGATGATGGCTCAGTAGTTAAGAGTGGTTAACTGCCCTTGCAAGGGACTGACGTTCAATTCTCAGCACCTATGTTGGGTGACTCATAATGGCCTGTAATTCCAGCTCCAGGGGAACCGACACTCTCTTCTGGCCTCCGTGGGCACCTGTACTCACATGCATTTATATACATACATTCACATCAATAAAAAGAATAAAATAAAAGAGCTGGGTGTGGCACCGTATATCTTTAATCCTAGCACTCTGGAGGCAGAGGCAGGTGGATGGCTGTGAGATTGGTCAACCTGGTCTACATGGTGAAGTCAAGTCCAGGGCAGTAGGAGCGACATAGTGAGACCCCGCCTCAATAAAATAAAATGATTTTTAGGGGCTGAGGAGATAGCTGTGCTAGTGGATAGCTCCACTGGTAAAGTGCTTTCCACACAGCCTTGAGGACCTGAGTTCCCTCGCTAGCACCCATGTGTATAAGACAGCAAAGCAGTACCCCTCTGTAATCCTGGCACTGGGGAGGGGCACTGACTGGAGGATCCCTGAGACTCACTGGCTAGCCAGCTTAGCCAAATCAACACGCCCCAGGTGTAGGGTAAAATGGCCAGCCAAAGAAACATACCCTGGCCCTGAAACCAAAGCCAAAGAAACGCACTTTGGCCCTGAAACCAGAGCCAAAGAAACACACTCTGCACCTGACCAACTCAGCACAAAAACCAACCAATGCTTGTGCACGAAATCCAGCCAATCTCTGAGCTTGCTGGAGCTCAGGGATTGAAATCTGACCAATTCCCACCCTGGGAAAACTCTGCCCCTAGGAAGTCCTATATAAGCCCTGTTCCTGTTCAGTTGGCGGCTGCCTTTTTCTACACTGGCAGATGCAGCCACCCTGCTGGATTCTTCTCTCTCAAAAATCTCTTGAATGAGCTTTGGGTGAAGATCTTCTTTCGCCCGAGTGGGGAGGAGCAGAGAAGTAAGAACTTGAAGTATCAATTTTCGGTGGAGCCAGAGAGCGGAGCAGAACTGTCACACTTTCGCTGGGGAAACCTTCCCCTAGCAGAGCAAAGTTGTTACACTCCGAGGTCCCTGAGCAGAACTGTAACAACTTCGCTGGGAAAACCCTCCCCTGCCGGAGCAGAGTTGTTACATTGGGGAAGCCTTTCCCTGGAGCAGGGCTGTAAGCTGCTACGCTTAGGTCACTTTGTGGTATTTCTTGGCTCCCCACGGCCAGAGTCCCTTCCCATTCAAGCTGCAATGCTTACACCAGATCCTAGTGAGTGACCTTTGTAGCATGAATCTTAAAAGTCTTATTAATAAAACAAACCTGAGCCAGGTATTGGGGTGAACACTGGAAGGTCAGAGAGACAGAATAAGCCACAGCTATCTCACCTTGCCGGATCCTCAGCTGGTCTTGTTTCCTCAGACTGGAAGCCTCTATGTCTTCATCCAAAATGGGTCTCAGCTGAACTGCTGCTAGAAGCCTGAAAGCTTAACCAGGTCAAATGCTTAACCAGGCCAAATGCCTCTCCAGGGCAAATGCCTCTCCAGGGCAAATGCCTCTCCAGGGCAAATGCCTCTAGTTTCTGGTCCTCACGCCTTATATACCTTTCTGCTTTCTACCACCACTCCCTGGGATTAAAGGCTTGCTTTCTGGGATTAAAGGCGTTGGTCACCATGCTTGGGTGTATCCTTGAACACTTGGATTTCTGCCTCTGGAATGCTAGGATTAAAGGCGTGTGCTACCACTGCCTAACCTCTATTTAATATTGTGGCTGCTCTGTCTCTGACCCCAGATAAGTTTATTAGCATACACAGTATTTTGGGGAATACAATACCACCACAGACCTTGTTCTAAACAACAAGGCGGATAGCTTATGAGGAATGACACCCAAAGTTGACCTCTGGCCTCCACATGCACTCAAACACATGTTTGAATGAAAAAATGAAATAAAAGGAAGAGGACATGACTACTGAAGTATGGAGAAGATTTTTTTTTTTATTGTAGCTATAAGGGAAAAAGCAGGCAGAGGGAGGAGTCCAGGTACTGAGTGATGCTGGGAGATCAGGGAGGAGCCACAGGTACTGAGTGGTGCTGGGGGAGCTGGGAGGAGCCACAGGTACTGAGTGATGCTGGGGGAGCTGGCCAGTGTCTTATGTAAATAGGTACCTCAGCCATTTGTCATGGGTTTCTGAGAGGTAACAATGTTCGCATAACTCCTCTCAACACCACCACCCCCCCCCCCAACAAAAAAAAAAGGGAATGTTTAGAGGCCAAGAAGCTGATGTTACTTTCATGGTGTGTTAAGGGATAGAATTGTTCCATCCAAGGCTGGCAGGGGAAGACAGTTGTTTTGTCTGAAGTGCTGGAGACGAGATGCAGGCCTCATGCATGCTAAGCAAACATCCCACCACTGATCTACATTTCTAGCCTCGGAGTTTGGAAAGTGAATGGTGAAGCAAGAAGCCACACTACAGACAGTTTGTCTCAATCTTCGCTGTACAAATTAGGAGAGTAACTTGAGTGAGGATAGGTATCTTGGCCAAGGTGACACAGCAAATTCCAGGAATTCCAATGTTCATCACATAAAGTCAAGCATTTAATCTGCTGCACCATTAGGGTTCATCAGACCTTGCTGTGTGATTACATAAATCCATTTGTAACTCCTGCAGGGTCTCCATAGAAACTAGGAAGTTAGGAGTACCTTCTTTTTTAATGTTGACAGCCTGAAGGACAGATTCATAAACCTAAGAAAACAAACCCTCACACAACCACTGGGGCCAGAGCAGAGCCTGGCAAGACCATCAGAGATGGCACTTGATTGCTACGGGTGCTCTGCTTGGTCCTGTGGAAGTGCTAAGAGTCACCAAACCTGTGCTTTATCTGTGTGATGTCTCTCCAGCAGCACAGATATATCCGCAGCTCATTATGCACCGCAGGAGCACTGTGGGTTATTTTTGGTCGGAGGGATGGCCCAAAGGCAGGAAAGGAGAACACATTTGGGTTTTGTATGTGTATTCCTATACTCCAGCTGGACTGCCCAGTATCTAAAAATATCTAATAATCCACAAGCTTTAAATAAGTTTATGACAATATATTTCCACATCTGTATTTTAGAAATTTCTCCTAGATTGTTTATTCCATTAAACTGGTCTTTGGGGAAAGGTGTGCCATGTGCTGGATTTTACCAACTCAGATTCAAACTCTAAAGTGTCCTTTTTTATGTTTTGATTTTGGAGGGCACTTCTCCGAGCATAATGAAAACGCCATCACAGGGAAACTTCAGGAGCCATCACGAAAAACGTTTCCAAGCATTAACACAAAGCTCCTGGTGGTGTGATAGGCTCTTGAAAGACAAGATGGCTGCCCAGCTGACATGATAGATGATTTCAGAGAGTATCCTAAACTGCCAACACCCCACAGTAAACTTCCTTAGGGTTCCTCATTCAGTAAATATTGTCAGCATGTTCTGTGTGCAGTGGCATGCTCAGCTGGAGAAGCTCAGAGGCAGCCTTTGCCTTTTCACTGTGTGGAGCTCAGCCGCATGCTTCCTCCAGCAACCCAACCTGAAGTAGCTGGAGAAGACTGACTTAGATGTGTCTGTCCCTGAGTTGCGATGACAATCTTTCTTGATGGCAGTAGACCAGAGCCCAAGGTCCCTCTTGACAAATGGGTGAGTCCTGATTCTACCACTCAGCTACCTACACTATCCACAGAAGCCCCACATCCAACACAGTGCAGCCCTTTCCAGCTCCTCCTCAGTGCCACAGGGCTTTGAAAGTGTTAGAATGCCCCCCATATCTTGGTCCTGCCCATGCTCTCTGAGGCTTCCTCTCTCACTACCTCCCTTCACCACGTAAGACAAGACCTATGCCCTAAGTAACTGCACCCCAGTTCTGCCGGGCCCTTGTGGCAGACTCAACAAATATTTCACCTCTCTCTTTGAAGTCCTGGCCATAGACATGGTGTGACTATCTTTGTAGCATGATGCTGTAGGTTCATCCTATGCCAATGTGCGAAGGATCACATCCCAGCATATACAAAACTCAGGAACTAGGGGAAAGGGTGGCAGAGAAGCAGCTTAGGAAGGCTCTCAGGTCATTTCCACATACTCAGGAGTAGCTACCCATAACTCTGGAGTGCTAACATCACTCACATGATAGCAGAACATTATGACTTCACTTACAGCTATGAGGTTTTATTTCATTGTTTCAGGATCATTCTGGAGTGTTCTGTTAAAGCCATATCCAGTAGATTTTTTTCTTTTTTTCATTTTTTTTTCCAGTAGAATACTTCTTCCATTTGACAGTTAAATCCACCGAATTCAGTACAGGGTAGTAAGAGTGGTGCTTCTGGTTGCTTGCCAGCCTGCATGTCTGTAAGAGGACAGTGACCAGTAAGCATCTCTCGTGTCCACTGTTGCTGGACATTGCAAGGAGACAGAAAATGGAGCATACTGCTAACTCTAATGACAGAATATGAAAGCAACATTTGTTGCTGCAGAAAAAAAAAGACACATCATTCCTTTCAGAAAGAAAGGGCCTGGAGGCCATGACTGGACCTCAAAATGGGTGGGAGGAACATTAGACAGGAAATAGTACAGTACATTAGAAATGGCACGCCTTTCAATGGAAGGAGAGGCTTCTCCTTAAAACCTGGAGGGTAGCTTCATCAGGAGTGAGAATAGAGGAAAGATAAGGAGATAAGAGAGAGAGGCAGCCACAGTGAGAAGGATGTGTGTGGTGGGGAGGCCAGGAAGTCTCCAGAGCAATCCCGAACAATCACAGGAACAAAGGAAATACCAAACTTTTATAACTGGGAGTCTTGTTAGTTTTTACTTATCTTTGCCAAGTTGAGGGCATTGGCAATGATCCTCACCATCAGATGGACTGGCCCAGACCTGTTGGCATCAATTTCACATTGGCAGGGAATTTCACATCATTTGATATAGTTTAACATACACTAAGTGACAAAGAACATGGAGAAGCCAGGTACTGATTAGGGCCAAACCTAGGGGCTGCCGTTAGGTCACAGCACAGTGGCTTAACTCTCCATCCCCCGGAAGCTAGGAGGATCCTGATCCCTTTGGGCTGAGGGATGTGGATCTGCTTCCTCCTTTAAGAGTAGCCACTGTCTTAAAAGGGCAGGATATTGTGGTGGTGGGGTCGGGTGTGGGCATGGGATGAATTCAAAAAGGAGTTCCTAAGTAAGTTTCTCAGTCCCTGCTCTGGGTGAAGAGCCAGCCTTGGAGAACCTAGAATGCAAGTGTGGGTGAACCAGGTTCTCCAAGAGGATGCCCCTGCATTCAGAAGCCGGTAAATCTTTGACACTGGCTGGCTGGGGCATTGTGAGTGTGGAGAGATACAATGTTGCAGATCAAAGAGCCAGAGTTGGGCTGGCAATATAGTTCAGTAGACAAAGGACCCTGCCACAAAGTCTGAAGGCCTGAATTCAATCCCGGGGACCCAGAAGGAGAGAGTCACCTCCCAAAAGTTATCGTTTGACCTCCAGACATGCCGTGCACCATACCACATGTGCATGCATGTACATACACAATAAATAATAAATGTAAAAAAATATTTAAAAAAATAAAGAAGTCAAAATTATCTTGGGTCCTCATTAGCCCCATTCAACAGACAGTTACCATCAAGCTCTGCTCTGACCATTGGAACTACTAGATAAAATTCTCAGCATGTAGACCAAGCTGCAGACCTCTAGCATCTACCATTCCTATGTGACAATATCTGCATCTTGTAAAGATTTGCTGGCTGTCTTAGTCAGGGTTTCTATTGCTGCAACAAAACACCATCGTTTACCGAATTATTCTTTATCAATAAAAACTTAGGTGTCAAATATTGGGTAAGAACCTGATTGATCAGAGTGGTGGAGAAGCAAGCAGTGACCTCCTCTCTCTCCTTCCTCGATCCAAAAGGGCTGAGCCTCTTTCTAAGCCCCTCCTTACCACTTTTTGTGTCTATATGTTCTCAGTCCTCCAAAACGTCTATGGCTAATTTTGGTCAGCTAGTAGCTAGCTCTGCCCTCTGATTCAAAGTTAAATTTATTGGCAGTCCAGGGAGTATCAAGAGTGTAACCAAAATATCCCACAACATTTCCCCATTTTTATCTAAATAAAAAGGGAAGGTTTTAACTCTAACACAGTAAAACTATATACAAGAACAATTATCAGTTAAGAATTACATTCACAATGTCCAATCCATTTGCATTTGGCAAATTCAGAGAAAATACTCCATTATCTATCCTATCTTGGTGAGTTCAAAGTTTCTACCTAACTCACTTTCTATCCTAACTTGTATTACTATCCCAAAACTATCCTTTTAGACCTTAAGACATTTTCTTTTTTTTTTGAATTTATTTTATTTTATTTTACAACATAATTCAACTTTACACATCAGCCATAGATTCCCCCGTTCTCCCCCCTCCCGCCCTGCTCCCCTCTCCCCAGTCCACCCCCCATTTCCATCTGTATTGCATTGATTTTCCACAGATCTCAGCTGTGGGGAACTACTTTAGCAGATATATTTCTTATTACTTCTTATATACTTCTTATATTCATTCCATCTTCTTAATTCTTATTTAAACTTACATTTACAACTAGTATCTTTACCTCTTATAAGCTTATTACTGTATGTTTTAGGACTACCTTAGATTCTTTTTGCAAGCTTATATTTTTAAAGGAACTCTATGGATCTATTTTACAAACTTATATAGGGCTACCATTAGCATATATTTACCTTAGTAAACACCTAAAGATTTCTTAACACAGATCTAACAAGACAGAATTTTTACAAACTCATATATCTTATTTTCATCTTTTTCTACTTCTTACTCTTAATTATTATCACTATCTCTATTAGAAAGATTCTCTTAACTAGACAGAAAGTACGTACATCATTTCTAAAGTTTAGAGCTTATAGTCAACACCCACAACAGCCCTTCCACAGCTCCTTCAGAGAAACCCCTCTCCCACTGATTCCACTCTCGCCCTGCACGGAAGACATTTTCTTAGATAAAGAATTTAAGCTTTTATGTCTCTCAATCTTATACACTTTTTACTTCTTTCATGAGTTTTTTTTTTTTTAAATTTGGTAACAAGGAAAACTGTAACTAGAACTATCTAGTCTTCAACTCTATCAGAGACTCAAGAAGAATATAATATTACCTGAGTATACAGGAAATGTAGAGCAAACAACTTTCAAAATTATAGAAAATGACAGAACTATCTGGCTACCTGAACAGTCACCCAAGGTTCCTCTGTAATATTAGCACATACATCTTCGGCCTACAGGCCTAGAATATCTGACAGACTTTTCTGTGAAGCAGGAATTTTTGAAGGACTGCCTTTCCTTGTCTTGGCAAAGTTTGGTACTTACCTTCTTTTGTGTCCTGCTTATCCAATTTAGACAGCATACTGTCAGCAGTCAAGGCAACGGCAGTTTCTTGCCCAGTGGCTAACTTTGCCACAAAGAAAGCAAACTCCATATGGAGGTTCTTCAATGCCCATCATCCTTTTTGAAGTAGATTGGTGCTGCCAGGAGCAGATGTATCTCACTGTCATGAAAAACCTTATGCTATTAAAACATCTTAAATGCCATATTCAGTAGATTTCTGAAGTGTTTGAAGACCATCTATGTATCTAAAATATATCTGTTTGACCTTAAAAACATACCTAACATGCCCACAAATTTGATTGTTAGGTGACTAACTACTAACCTGTATTTCTCCCCCCCCACCGCCTCCCGCCCTCCCCCCCCCACCACTGAGCTAAATCCTCAACCCTAACTTGTATTTCTTAATTATCCTAAATAGTTTGTAATAATAACTTTCAAGGACTAGAAATTTACATTATATTGTTAAATGAGCTGCATAGGTACAATACCTTAAACAAGAAATAGAAACATATATATATAGTATAAAAAATAACCTTAAATTTGTATCAATATACAAAAATCCATACCAATGTAAAATATTTAGGACTAGTAGTTGCTTTTTTAGTCTAAAAGTAGATTTAATAATCTACCCTTTTATCACATCATTCTTATATGCTCCCCTATTCTCTTTTCTCTTTTCAGGAAGAGAGCTCTGAATCTAACTTCTTCTTCTTCTTCTTTCTTTTCTTCTTCTTCTTTCTTTTCTTCTTCTTCTTTCTTTTCTTCTTCTTCTTCTTCTTCTTCTTCTTCTTCTTCTTCTTCTTCTTCGTTTTTTATTTTTATTTTTGTTTTTTTGGGGGACAGGGTTTCTCTGTGTAGTTTTGGTGCCTGTCCTGGATCTTGCTCTGTAGACCAGGCTGGCCTCGAACTCACAGAGATCCTCCTGGCTCTGCCTCCTGAGTGCTGGGATTAAAAGCGTGTGTCACTACCACCCAGCTTAAACTAATTTCTTTTTGTGGTTAAGTCTTTTTTTTTTTTTTTAAGATTTATTTATTTTTTTATACAGAATTCTGCCTGCATGCCAGAAGAGGGCGCCAGTTCTCATTACAGATGGTTGGGAGCCACCATGTGGATGCTGGGAATTGAACTCAGGACCTCTGGAAGAACAGCCAGTGCTCTTAACCACTGAGCCATCTCTCCAGCCCCTTAAACTAATTTCTTTAGCTTAGCTTTTTCCTTAGTTTGTTACTGGTCATGACCAGTAACAACTTGCAACCAACCCCCCTAAACAATGACAAACATCCATAATCTACTGAATGACCAAAAACACCCACCCCACCTCTTGGGAATGTGGGCTTCTTGTTTTCTAGACTGCTTCTTGTTGTCTGGGGGTGAAGGGATCTTCAGGGATAGTTGGGATAATGGTCAAGTCCTGGGAGAGCTAGCTGTATTATTTTTTGTTTAGTCTCTATTTATGGGAAAGTGTAGAGCTTATCTGAAGTCCTGGCTGGAGTCGTCTGTGAGGCTGGACCACCTCAGATAACTGCCTTGAAACTGTCCTGAGCAGTTTGTAGTTCAAAGCTGATCTTTGGATGGTGTTTGTCAGCTTAGTGGCATTACTACAATCTAGGTGGAATCATCATTGTGGGGCCCCATCATTTTTTGGAGACTTCAAAGGTCACTGTTAGGAATGGCCACAGTTCACTGCAGAAAACTTAAATATTTTAAATGTCATATGCAGCAGACCTCAGAGAGGTTAAAAGACCACAATGTATTATTAAATACATCCGGGATACACAAACTTAATTCCTAGTTACCTGCTTCAGACTCAAGCCTGAAATCATGTATAGGAAGCTAGACGGAGCCTATTTCTAGAATTAATTAGTACTCTATATGATCATTAATATCACAACAGAAAGTTAAAATATATGTGTATATATATGTTAATCTTATAAATTTTGAGATAATATTTATACTTTAAGAAAAGTTGCCGGGCGGTGGTGGCGCATGCCTTTAATCCCAGCACTCGGGAGGCAGAGACAGGCGGATCTCTGTGAGTTTGAGGCCAGCCTGGGCTACCAAGTGAGTTCTAGGAAAGGCACAAAGAAGAAAGGCTACACAGAGAAACCCTGTCTCGAAAAACCAAAAAAAAAAAAAAAAGAAAAGTTTTAAAGAGTCAAAATAAAACTAAAGGATTATGAGATTAGTGGCAAAAGAATAGTCCCTTAATTTTGGTTTTCTTCTGTCCCATATCAGGTGGCTCTTCTGACATAAGACAGAAATTTTGGATTTTTCTTAAACAAGCATGCTTGGGTTTAGAGAAGGAGAGAGCTGCACTCCAACTCCAAAGTTGGCTCTAATTTGTAATTCAATTGGGACTACAAAAAAGACCATTGGCCTTATATGTCTATAAAGAACAGTAGAGGCTGGGCTTTAATCTCAGCACTCAGGAGGCAGAGCCAGGTGGCTCTCTGTGAGTTTGAGGCCAGCCTGGTCTACAGAGAGAGATCCAGGACAGGCACCAAAACTACACAGAGAAACCTTGTCTCAAAAAAAAAATCAAATAAACAAAGAAATAAATAAATCAGCAGAAACAAACATTTGGGGAGACGTATGAAACTTTATCCTGTTGGAAATGTGCTACACCATTAGGCCAATTCACTCTTTTTTCTGGGACGTTTTCTCTGGATGATTCTCCCTTCTTCAGAGGTCTCATGTGTCCAGTGGTCTTCAGATTCCTTAGCTGGATGCTTTTATTCTCCTGGAAAGACAAAAGCAAAGTTCTGCCCTAACCCTAACTTTGGGGAGTTTCCATTTTTGGCAGGTTATATCTGATCAAATGAAAGGCATTTGTTCATTTTATAAGTTAGTTTAGATTGAATGAACAGGTCTCTCCTGTTTGAATCTAATCTTTATCAATTTTGATGGTATCCACGGCTTATCTTCTTCTGTGGAAACAAAAGCAAAACCTCTTCCCCAACACAACACATGTCCTGGCTTCCACTCTAAGGTCAATACGTCTTTAAAGAATACAGGCTGATTTAATTCAGGGTTTTTTTCCTACTATCCAGTGTCTCTCCACAGCTGTTGTTCCTTTCTCATTAGCATTAAAAAAATTTAAGGTTAACAAAACATTATGCAATCTATCTCTGGGGGTCTTTATTATGTCTGTTTATTAAGCATATCTTTTAAAGTGTAATTAGATCTTTCTATAACTGCTGTCCTGTAGGATTGTGTGGTATACCTATAATATGCTTTATGTTGTAATATGCAAAAAAACTGTTTCATTTTACTAGAGACATATGCTGAAGAAGTCAGTCTTAATTTGTATAGGTTTTCCCATGATGACTCTATCTTCTAAAAAATGTGTAATTACAGAATCAGCCTTTTCTGAACTCTAAGCAGTTGCCCATTGAAATCCTGAATATGAATCTATGGTGTGGTGTACAAATTTAATTTTCCAAACTCTGCAAAATAAAACGCATCCATTTGCCAGGTTTCATTTCTTTGAGTACCCTTTGGGTTACTTCCTGCAGGTAGTGGAGATAGGTTGTATAAATAACAAATAGGACATTTCCTTATAATTTCCTTGGCTTGTTGCCAAGTGATAGAAAAATCTTTTTTCAAACTCTTGCTATTAACATGGTGTTTCTTATGAAATTCTGAGGCTTCTAGCACATTTCCTATCAATATCTGATCAATTTCATCATTATTTGTGCTAGAGGGCCTGGTAGACCCTTATGGGACCTGATACGTGTTATATACAAGGGGTGATTTCTATTTCTGATTATTTCTTGTAATTTAATAAATAATAAAGTTAATTCTGAATGATCTAGAATAAGTTCAGCCCTTTCAATATGTAAAACAACTTTCTGCATATTGAGAGTCAGTAACTATATTAAGAGGTTCTGGAAAATCTAATAATACCATGAGAATAGATGTAATTCTGACTTTCAAACAGAATCATTAGGGCCTTGAGCCACTACTTAAGTTTTCTGACTTATAACCTGCCTTTCCTGATTTGTTTGCATCAGTATAGAATGTAGGGGCTCCAGAAATCAGTGTTTCCTGCTCAATGTGAAAAAGGATCTAATTAGTTCTCCTTATGTAGCTAGAGTTTTCCTGCCTGGCCCACAGTCAGGACAAATCTCTGTCACCTGCCAGTCCCACAGCTGCTCAGACCCAACCAAGTAAACACAGAGACTTATATTGCTTACAAACTGTATGGCCGTGGCAGGCTTCTTACTAACTGTTCTTATAGCTTAAATTAATCCATTTCCATAAATCTATACCTTGCCATGTGGCTCGTGGCTTACCGGCATCTTTACATGCTGCTTGTCCTGGCGGCGGCTGGCTGTGTCTCCTTCCACCTTCGTGTTCTTTTCTCCTCTCTGTTAGTCCCGCCTATACTTCCTGCCTAGTCACTGGCCAATCAGTGTTTTATTTATTGACCAATCAGAGCAACACATTTGCCATACAGAACATCCCACAGCATCCTTATAAACTGAAATCTCTTGCTTTTGGGATATTTGTTGCTAATCTTTCCCAAGAAATTACTGAAAGCTCTTCGCCAATGTTCATTTTCTGCCCATAATGAGGCAATTTCAGCATTAGCAAAAGGTACCACAATTTCCATTGAGTCTATTACTATCAATTGACAAAGTCTTAATTTTCTTTTCAGAATCAACTCAGAAACACTTCCTACATAAGTCTTTAATTTTTTACTCTGTTTGTGTGGTAAAAGATCCATTCTAAGACACTATCTTCTCTCTGTATAAGAATTCCTGTAAGGGAATGCATAGAAGGTAGTATGACCATGATACAATCAAGCTCTGGATCCAAGAGATCCACATGTGTATCCTATAGTGTCTCATCTACCAGAGCCAATTTTCTCTCAGGCTCAGCTGACAATTTTCTTGGACTGTTTAAGTCCTTATCACCTTGTAAGGTGTGAAATAAATTACTTAGTCCTTGAGTTATCAATACAGTTGTGAGCCAGAGCCAGTTAATAACTCCCAGCAATTTTTGAAAATCATTAAGAGTTTGTAATTGATCTCTCCTGATTTGTACTTTCTGTGGTTGAATTTTCTGTAAACTTATCTTATATCCTAAGTAATTAATAGAATCTTCTCTTTTTATTTTTTCAAGAGCAATTTGTAATCCCCAACAAGGCAAAATTTTCTTTACCTCTTCAAACATTTTTTTCTAAGATATTTGAATCTGAATTATCTAGTAAGATATCATCCACATAATGGCAAATTATAGATTGAAGAAACTGTTTACAAATTATCTCCAATGACTGTTGTACAAAATATTGACACAAGGTGGGGCTGTTTTACATCCTTGTGGAACAACTTTCCACTGATAACCTTTTAGTGGGCTGGGAATTATTATAGTAGGCACTATGAAGGAAATTTTTTCTCTTTCCTGTTCTTGTACAGTTATAGTAAAAAAGCAGTCTTTTAAACCAATCACTATAATAGACCATCCTTTAGGCAAATAAAGAAGGCAAGGGAATTCCAGGCTGTAAAGAACCCATTGGCTGGATCACCTTATTAATAGCTCTCAGATCTGTTACCATTCTCCATTTTCCAGATTTCTTTTTAATGACAAATATAGGAGAAATCCAAGGACTGGTCAATTCTTCAATATGTTGAGCATGTAGCTGTTCCTGTATCAACTCTTCTAGTGCCTGTAATGTTTCTGATGTCAAAGGCCATCATTCTACCCACACAGATTTGTCAGTTAACCATTTTAAAGGTAGGGTTGTTGGTACTTTTGAAAGATCAGCAGCTGTTGTGTCCTGCTTATGTACAACCTGAATGGTTGGTGAGTGTTCTTGATAATACCTTTTAGTGTTTTTCTCAGAAGCATTCTTTAGTTTATAGTTTGTTTCTGAGATTGGAGGAATGTTAATCTGGGTTTTCCATTGCTATAACAAATCATGAGCCCTGAAATTCATTGCTATATTAGCCACATATGGCTTTGATTTCCCTACTTGTCCTTCTGGCCCTGTACATTCTATCCACCTTGTGCTTTGTTTAGAAGCTGAATATTTGCCCCCTGAAGAAGCCAATCTAGATGACAAGATTTTGATGAAATTATTGTTACATCTGCACCTATGTCTAGTAAATCTTCAATCACAATATTATTTGTATATTTAGCTTTGGTCTTTGATCATTTATAGAAGTTTGTTAAAATACTTTTTTATGGCCTCTCTTGAAAGTTTTGTTTTATCTAATGAAGCTGTTCTGTCATCCAGAGCAGTATGGCTTTTTAACAACAGGCATTAAGTCTTTTAATTGCTCTGTGAGAGAGTTTTCCCAATGTTGACACAGAATGATTGAACCAAATGTGACATTGGAGCCTTCAGGAGGCCTCCCTATGGTGTTTACTGGTGGCAAAGGGTTACCTTGCCTGTCCCTTGTTGATCTGTGTTCATTAGTCCAATGCCAGCCTTTGCCACACCTGCATTCCAGGAGGAGGCCAGGGCCTTCTGTTTGGATTATCATAGAAAAAACATTGTTTCTAGGGACACCTTGCCTACAATCCCTTTTCAGATGACCTGGTTTACCACAAATAAAACATTTAATCTTTTGGTTTTTCTTAAAATTTTTAGAAATCACTTCTCTTTTCCCAGTATCATCATAAATGTGAGATCCAATATCAGCTGTATTTCTAATTTTTTCATCTACTGGTATTGGTCTTGCCTTTAAAGGTCTAATTACCCTTTTGCATTGTGAATTAGCATTTTCAAAAGCCACAGATTCAATTAATATTAGTCTAACTTCTGGATCTGATATCATTCTATTTACAGCTGAAATCATTCTTTGCAAAAAAAAAAAATTAGTGAAGGCTTCATTTGGGCCTTGTATAATTTTAGTAAATGGCTCAGTCCTCTTTCCTGATTTTCAACCCTGTCCCAAGCATTCAAAGCTACTATATGGCATAAGGTCACAATGTGACCATCCAATCTAAACTGTCTGTGCAAATCAGCACACTGACCTTCACTGAGAAGCTGGTCTTGGGAAATTTCTCTGGACTAACTTCATTGTTCTATGACTCTAGCTTCCTCTCTCCATTATGTTTTTCCATTGTAACTGAGGACCAGCTTCCAATATTTCTGTAGCTAAATCTTTCCAGTCTTGTGGAATAATTCTGTTCTGAGTTGCCCATAAATTTAACATCTGCTTCACAAAAAGTGAACACATACCATATGAAACTACTGATTCCTTAAATCTCTTCAAATATTTCAGGTTCCCAGTTAACTTCTGAATAGCCGTGGGGGTGCATATCATTGGTGGTCATTTTTTTTTCCCTGAGACAGGGTTTCTCTGTATAGTTGTGGTGCCTGTCCTGAATCCCACTCTATAGACCAGGCTGGCCTTGAACTCACAGAGATCTGCCTGGCTCTGTCTCCCGAGTGCTGGGATTAAAGACATGTGTCACCACTGCCCAGCCTTGTGGTCATTCTTGAATGGTACCTGGATAAATTAAGGTTGGTTTTCTAATAACCTTGGGCCACTCCTCTTCAATTTCATAATGCAATGGTATGGTACGTTCTACTCTAAACTCTTCTGTCTGTGTGTGAATATTTTTCTTAGTTTCATTAGTAGGCCTTTCTAAGGATAGATTCTTATCAGTCAATTTTTCGTATTTGGTACCAATATCAAACCACTTTTTTAAGAATAAAACATAAATTATCAAACTGATAATTATTATACTCAATATTATGTCAATCCTGGCTAGGCTAAGTTGATTATCTCTTCATTTAATTTTTCCATTTTCTATTTATTTATTTATTTATTTATTTATTTATTTATTTATTTATTTTTTAAATTACACTCATGATATTCATTAATTACACTCATGATATTAATCACATTTGTGGTATTCATAGATTACGTTCGCAGTATTCATTCAATTATATATATATATATATTTTAATTTTAAATGCTGAATGTCATTTATTGAAGGGGGGAGGAGGTCTTAAATACAGGCTTACAGCACAATGGGAGGACCCTGGAGGGCAGAAGTTCGCTACTGATGTTTTACAATCTTGCTTCTAATCTGCTAACGCCCATTATTCAGGATACCCAGACAAGGAACTTCTCTTAAGCATTCAGGAGGGTGGAACTTGGCAGGGAATTGGCATAGGGAGGATCTCAAGGTCAAGGTCAGCAAGCAAGGCAGCAGTTACCCAAAACGGGGGCCAGGGCCCTACAGGTCCCCCTTTTATTAATAAATGAGCTTCTGACTTGGGTTGCGTGGGACGTCAGCAGGTCACCTTACCCGTCATGGAGACGCCTGCCCAGGCCACACAGGTGCTCTGTCTTAGGTTGGTGGGTGCCCCCCAGGCATTACCCGTCTCTGAATACTCATTTTCATACAGGCTCAATCGTGTGTGAGCTGCATAGTTAATTGCTGCCAAAGATCTCAAAGTGGCACTGGGCTTGCAATCTGTGTGTTCAATACAGAAAAGACCAACAGAGGTACTATCTCACCCATAGCCAGTAGGCTAAAGGCAACTGAGACATTCCCTTCCTTAACGAGCCATACTGTGTGTTGGTATCCTTGTAAGAAGGTATCCCAAAAGCAACTGGAACTTGAGTTTATAAATTTATAATTTTCAAAACCAATCAAGATGTACATAACTACTGAATTAAATTTATCATGCCCAATAGAATGAAAGATTAACTAACTTTGGTAGCTACTTTTGTTGCCAGGGTCTCCATTGTGCTAGCTGTAGTAAGCAATTATGAAATGGTAATCCCAGGAAGAGTAGCAGTGGTGGGCGCCATTGCTATAACAGCAACAGCGACAGCAGCAATGTCAAATTCTCTTCTGGATTGTGTGGACATCCACTGGCATGGATACAACTCCGGTAACACGTACCACCGTACCACCAAGGCCCATTTTTCTTGATCTCAACACGACTTTAGCTGGCAACTCTTCTGGAGAATCCAATCTCATGGTTACAGTTCCTAGGCTTACATTAATGCTTGCCAAAGCTGGTGATATTGGGCTCTCAATCTCCATTGGCAACAGAGGGGTAGATTTTTTCATGAATACCCATTAGGTCTCTGTCATGTTTGGCTTCAGTAGCAGCCACAGGGTGCGTTCAGTGCTCAGGAATCCAAAGAGGAACCTCATTGTTCTGAGGAAAGACATAAACAGAACCCCGGGGCCACACCAACACTAGATTGGGTCTCCTCCACGTGGTAGTAGAAAGATCCTTCCATCGCTCCAGAGGGTGATTTGCAACAGGGGCTCTCCAGTGCTTTTCTGCATCGGATATTCCAGCAGAATCAACCAGTAAACTCCAGCAGAATCCACCGATAAAAAATTTAAAATATATAAAAACAAGGGAAAGAATAGAATGTGGAGAGGAATGATGAGTCCCTAGTTCTCTCTTTTTTTGCTTTAGTAGAATGTTTGTTTGTTTGTTTAATATTTCAAATTTTTTTTACTTTTATTTATTTTTTTATTGTTTAAAATTAATTAATTTATTTATTTTTCTATTATCAGCTTGATAGAGTATGTATTCTTATCTTAATAGTGAAATGTTTCATTGAGGCTTGCTCAGTAATTGAGTAATACCAAAACTTGTTATAAGCCACAGTCGTCTTAGGGTCCCCCATGCTATATATATAGCCTCCATGGTTCTGTGGGTTGCAGTCTGATTGTTCTTTACTTTATATCTAGAATCCACCTATGAGTGAGTACATACCATGTTTGTCCTTCTGGGTTTGGGTTACCTCACTCAGGATGATATTTTCTAGTTCCATCCATTTGCCTACAAATTTCATGCTTTCATTGTTTTTCTCTGCTGAGTAGTACTCCATTGTGTATATGTACCACATTTTCTTAATCCATTCTTCAGTTGACGGGCATCTAGGTTGTTTCCAGGTTCTGGCTATTACAAATAGTGCTGCTATGAACATAGCTGAGCATGTATCTTTGTGGTATGAATCAGTATTCCTTGGGTATATGCCCAAGAGTGGTATGGCTGGGTCTTGAGGTAGTTCGATTCCTAATTTTCTGAGAAATCGCCATACTGATTTCCACAGTGGTTGTACAAGCTTGCATTCCCACCAACAGTGGAGGAGTGTTCCCTTTGCTCCACATCCTCTCCAACATTGACTGTCATTAGTGTTTTTGATCATAGCCATTCTGACAGGTGTAAGGTGGTATCTCAGGGTCGTTTTGATTTGCATTTCTCTGATGATTAAGGACGTTGAGCATTTCTTTAAATGTCTTTCAGCCATTTGTGATTCTTGTTTTGTGAATTCTCTGTTTAGCTCTTTAGCCCATTTTTTAATTGGATTGTTTAGTGTTTTGATGTCTAGTTTCTTGAGTTGTTTATATACTTTGGAGATCAATCCTCTGTCTGATGTGGGGTTGGTGAAGATCTTTTCCCATTCTGTCGGCTGTCTTTTTGTCTTATTGACCGTCTCTTTTGTCCTGCAAAAGTTTCTCAGTTTCAAGAGGTCCCATTTATTAATTGTTGTGCTCAGTGTCTGTGCTGTTGGTGTTTTATTTAGGAAGTGGTCTCCTGTGCCAATGCGTTTAAGAGTACTTCCTACTTTCTCTTCTATTAAGTTTAGTGTAACTGGATTTATGTTGAGGTCTTTGATCCACTTGGATTTGAGTTTTGTGCATGGTGACAGATATGGATCTATTTGTAATCTTTTACATATTGACATCCAGTTATGCCAGCACCATTTGTTGAAGATACTTTCTTTTTTCCATTGTATAGTTTTGGCTTCTTTGTCAAAAATCAGGTGTTTGTATGTGCATGGATTAATGTCATGGTCTTCAATTCGATTCCATTGGTCTGTATGTCAGTTTTTATACCAGTACCAAGCTGTTTTTATTACTATAGCTCTATAGTAGAGCTTGAGGTCAGGGATGGTGATGCCTCCAGAGGTTGCCTTCTCATATAGGATTTTTTTAAGCTATCCTGGGTCTTTTGTTTTTCCATATGAAGTTGAGTATTTTTCTTTCCAAGTGTGTGAAGAATTGTATTGGGATTTTGATGGGGATTGCACTGAATCTGTAGATTGCTTTTGGTAGGATTGCCATTTTTACTATGTTAATCCTACCTATCCATGAGCATGGGATGTCCTTCCATTTCCTGATATCTTCTTCAATTTCTTTCTTTAGAGATTTAAAGTTCTTATCAAAAAGGTCCTTCACTTGTTTAGTTAGTGTTACCCCAAGGTATTTTATATTATTTGTGGCTATTGTAAAGGGTGATGTTTCTCTGACTTCTTTCTCAGCCCTTTTATCATCCATTGAGGAACCATACAGAGACCTAACTCCCTGCATCATAATATTGTTCCCCATTCTTAACATGGGGAAAAACTTTTCTTATAACTAATTTCCACCTTAAAAATTCCCAGGTGTTTCACTAGATCTGCTGACAATGACAGTGAGGTATGAGGTGGGCTGTCTCTGTGTCACACAGCTAGGCAGAGAATTGGGAGGTGTACAGTCTGGCCAAGGGCAGCTGCAGCTGCTTTCGTGTACTGGGGGCTGAGACTGTGTGGTGGTTGCGGCAGCAGTAAAAGCCTGAGTGTGTGTGTCGAGACTGCTGTGGGATGTCATTCTGTATGCTGCAGATCTGTGTTGCTGTGATTGGTTAATAAATAAAGCTGTATTGACCTATGGCAAGGCAGCTTAGAGGCAGGCAGGAAGAAGAAAAGCAGAGGCAGGACAGATGCTGGTCACTGGCCAGACACAGAGGAAGCAAGATAACAAGGCAGAACCGAGAAAAGGTACCAAGCCATGTAGCTAAACATAGATAAGAATTATGGGTTAATTTACGTGTAAGAGCTAGTCAGTAATAAGCCTGAGCTAATGGCCAAGCAGTTATAATTAATATAAGCTTCTGAGTGGTTATTCTATAAATGGGTCACGGGACTGCAGGGTCTTGGCGGGACCTGAGAAACGTTGAGACAACCAATCTGGCATGGCAGCGCCTGAGGAGAGGGTCCAGGGGACACCTGCAGCCCATGGGGAGAAGGAGCAAGGCCCCTGAAAAGCGGACACAGGGGGACATGTGGAAGAAGCCCACATGTGGCGTTTGGGGCCAGGGCCAGGGCCAGGTGACAGGTGGAGGTTGCTGTAGAGAGGCTGCAATGGGAAAACCCCAGATTCACAAGGAAGGCCCGGGGAGAAGGAGGGAAATCCAGCCACAGCAGTGACTCTGGGCAGCTGCAAAGCCGGCGGTGAGTGGCTGCCTCATGATCTTGTGCCCTGCACTGGATGCCAGATGAAGCATTTATCTAATTATTCTTTATCAATAAAATCTCAAGAGTCAAATATTGGGGTTGTAAGGGTTTGGTCTTTAATTATGTCATCAGCCTTCGCCCGGTGTCCCAGCCTAAAAAGCGGGTGGGCGCTCTGTTCCCTCTCTTCCTTTCCGCTCTTTCCTCACGTCGGGCCCCCTCTCTCCCTCCCCCCCTCTGTCTCTCTGTCTCTCTCTTTCTCTCTCTCCCTCTCCCCCTCCCAATAAAGCTCTAAAAGGTTAACCATGGTTATAATTCTTTTAATCAGCACGCTCCTCTGCTGGCATGGCCGCTGCGGGCGGCGACCAGCCAGGAGGGGCAGCGCCGTTTAACCAGCGCCGTATAAAATAACCAACAGGGGTAAGAACCTGATTGATCAGAGAAGTGGTGGAGAAGCGACCAGTGACCTCTCTCTCTCTCTCCTTCCTTGATCCAAAAGAGCTGAGCCTCTTTCTAAACACCTCCCTACTACTTCCCGTGTCTCTCTATATGTCCTTGGTCCTCCAAAACTTCTATGACTAATTTTGGTCGGCTAGTAGCTAGTTCCATCCCCTGATTCAAAGAAACTTTATTGGCAGTCTTGGGAGAGTCAGAGTGTGAACAAAATATCCCACAACAGGGAAGGAAAGATATATTTGACTTATATTTCCATGTAGCTGTTCATCATCAAAGGAAGTTAGGACAGGAACTTAAACAGGGGAGGAACCTGGGGGCAGGAGCAGATGCAGAGGTCATGGAGGGGTGCTACATACTGGCTTATTCCTCATGGCTTACTCAGTCTGCTTTTTTATAGAATTCAGAACCACCAGCCCAGGAGTGGCCCCACTTATAATGGGGTGGGCCCTCTCCTATCAATCTCTAATTAGGAAAATGCTCTACAACAGGATCATATGGAAGGAGGCATTTTCTCAATCGAGGTGCCCTCCTTTCAGACAACTCTAGCTTGTATCAAATTGACTTAAGACTAGCCAGCACACCGGGTTTAATAAGAACCCGAAGAAGAGCTTTCCCTGCCTCTGGCTGCCTGTCTACCTGATGATGTTCTGGGTAACTTGAATTACGTTTCCAAAGCACAGTCACTCACAGTTCAGATCAGAATGAACTATTTTCTTTGGGGTTTTAAAGGAGAGTTGTTGACTCAGGATTAAGTTTCGTGTTAGAACCCTTGCCTGTCACGAACGATCAAGGTCAGGTGCAATCGCCAGCACACACCGCAAGTCAATCAATGTAAGGAAGAGCTGTTTCTCTAGATCACACCTGGTTATCTGGAAGCAAAAACCCAGGAACCATTGCACCACCAAGTCAAAGCTGGGAGGGATGGGAGCCAGCTGATCTCTTCCAGTCTGTGGAGAGTGCAGTGTGGAGCCTGAGAACTGCAGGAAGTAAGGTCTTCAAGTCTAGCAATCCTGGGGTGGGGGAGGGATGGGGTAGTGGCGTCCTCAGCCCTCGTCATTAAGGGCCTACCGGTTTGAGGTTTCTAAACCACACCTTGTCTAGGCCCATAAGATCTTTAAGTCCTGCAGGCCATGGTGGCATACGCCTTTCATCCCAGCACTCCGGAGGCAGTGGCAGGTGGAGCCCTGAATTCAAGGCCAGCCTGATCTATATAGTAAATTCCAGCCCAACCAGGGCTACATAGTGAAACCCCATCTCAAACAAACAAACAGTTTCTGAGATGTTATTCTTGGGGAAAAATGTATACGGTGGCTCAGAAGGAGTTAGTGTGCAGAGGAAAGGAGCAGGGCACTTTCACTATTGGCAAACCTGGTGTGCAGAAAGCTCACTGGTTAGTTCTAGCGGATGAACCACCCTCACCTCTTCCCAGACCATTTCTGATGGCGTCCTGACTGGCACCTACTCAGGCCCCACGGGGATAAAGGAGTGTCAAGTGTGTCTCTTAAGCTCTCAAAGTGCTGGCTCTACTAGGAGATATTCAGTTCAGTTGGCTAAGCAGTGGGTGGTTGGATGAAGACAGGAGGCTCTTCACTCTTAGGAACTCACAAATTCCTTGGGACAAGAGCCTTATGGGGAGATCACTACAGGATGAGGATACAAAGAAAGTGCCATAGAATCCCAGGAGGGGACGCCATCCCCTTTCTTTTTCTGGTAGTGAAGGGTCAAACAGAAATGTTTGTTGATTTTATACAGAGATAAAAGGAGAATTTCAGTTCAAAAACGGGGACATTCTAAGTGGAAGAGATGATATACACAAAGACAGCCTTGTCAAAGAATATCGAGTGGTGGGTGAAATTAAAGAGACCCAGATCCGGGGAGGGGCTTGCACAGCAAGCCAGGAAGGTGTCCTTTATATCCTGTTGACTGGGAGAGACCAAAGAGAGATGTTGTGCAAGGAAGTTGTAGTAACCGTATGAGCAAAACAGGCAATAGTTTGGAGCAGGGAGAGAGAAGAGCGAGGCCAGCAGGTGCGGGCCAAGCCAATCAGATGCTGGTCTTTGCCAGGGCCCTCAGCTTTGGGAAGAGAAGGAGAAACAAGTCTGCAACTTGCTTCAGCAGTTCATGGAAAGATGTGATTTCTGTAGTTCTCAAGACATTGTCAACTAATGCAAACGTTTTGTCGTATTTGTTTTGTTCTGAGACAGGGTCTCATGCTTCCCAGGCTAAGCTCAGACTTACTGTGTAGCTGAGGAGGACCTTGAACTCCGGACTCTCAAGCTTCCGCCTCCCAACTGCTGGGATTGTAGAGCTGTGCGATCATACTGGTGCTGGGGATTGAATTCGGAGCTTGGTGCTTTCTAGGCAAGTCCTCTACCAACTGAGCCACGTCCCCAATCCCTGAAAATCGAATTTAAAGAAGAAAAAAATTGCTGGGATTAGTGATGAAATCTCACCTTCCCAGCTCTTCCGTGCACATACCTTCTCTAATACTCGGTAACATGTTAGCTTTCCATTATTGTGATGAAATACCCAAGAGAAACATTAAAAAGTAAGAAAGGTTTGACTTAGTCCACGTTTCAGTCCATGGTTGCTGGGCAGCAGTGAGGCAGAGAGTATGTGAAGGAACAAGCTGTTCACTTCATGGCAGCCAGGAAGCACATCAGAGGAAGGCCTGGGTCCCAGCCTCTTCATCAGGGATGCTCCCCCAGAGACCCACCTCCTCCACTAGGTCCCCCCTCCTCAAGTTTTCATAGAGGCCACAGGTACAGATTGTAGAAGAATCTTGAATGGTCTTATTAATAAAATCAAACCCGGGGGCCAGTTATTGGGGTGAATGCTGGAAGATCAGAGAAGCAGAACAAGCCACAGCTTCCTCACCTCGACAGTTCCTCAGCTGATCCTGTTTCCTCAGACTGGAAGCCTCTGAGTCCTCATCCAGAATGGGTCTCAGCTGAACTGTGCTGCTCGAAAGCCTAAAAGCTTAACCAGCTAAATGCTTCTAGTTTCTGGTCTTCAGGCCTTATATATCTTTCTCTTTCTGCCATCACTCCCTGGAATTAAAGGCGTGAGTCACCATGCTTGGCTGTATCCTTGAACACATGGATTTCTGCCTCTGGACTGCTAGGTTTAAAGGCGTGTGCTACCACTGCCTATCCTCTATGTTCAATATTGTGGCTGTTCTGTCTCTGACCCCAGATAAGTTTATTAGGGTGCACAATATTTCAGGGAACACAATACCACCACAGCAGATCAATACAGGAGCTTTTGGAGGACATTCCTATTCAAACCAAAGGAAAATGAAAGCTGAACTTTGACTTTGCTCTCTAGTACTTAGAACTTCAGAAAAGGGAATAATAACTTGAAGGTGTTGTGTCAGAGACCGCAATGAGTCTCCTCTCTCCTCCTCCTCCTCCTTATACTTTTTCTTCCTCTTCTTTCCCTTCTTTAAATAGAATCTTCAGTTTTTAGCTGATCATGTGGTGATGGGAGTGTATAGTTGGTTGTTTTTGCTCTTTTGGGGGCCTGCCACCCAGCTCCCAAAAAAATCACGCACAGAGGCTTATTCTTAATTATAAATGCCTGGCCTTAGCGTGGCTTGTTTCTTGCCAGCTTTCTTAACTTTAGATTAGCCTGTCTACCTTTTGCCTTTGGGCTTTACCTTTCTCTATTTCTGTATACCTTTCATTGTTTCTTACTCTGTGGCTTGCTCTGTAGATGGGTGGCTGGCCCCTGATATCCTACTCCTTTTCTTGCTCCTTCTTTCTTCTATATGCCTGCCAGCCTCGCCTATTTCTCTCTCCTGCCTTGCTACTGGCTGTTCAGTTCTTTATTAGATCAGCAGGTGTTTTAGACAAGCACACAGTAACACAGCTTCACAGAGTTAAACAAATGCAACATAAACAAAAATAACACACCTTAAAATAATATTCTACAACAGAGGTGTTTCCCAGCCTTTACTGCAGCCCGATGCCTGCATTACTGTGTTCTTCTGGCCTATAAATGGCATATAAACTTTCCAGGGTGTTTTCTTAAAGGGTGGGGCATGTGCCTTCTTGCTAACATGGTTGGAAGAAGACATGGAAGAGGACACCTTAAGAGATGGCCTCATCTCAGACACAGATAATTTACATAGTATCAGCGCTGTGGAAAGTCCTTGTCACCATGATATTACTGCTCGTGGACTGCTCACCATCTGCCCTGTACATGAGCAAATACATTTCTGTCTTACATAAACCTTACTTTACTGCTTAACCCAATGCTTGTCCTCAGTGAGAGAATCTGAAGCTCAGAAAGGAAGCTGGAGGCTCAGGATTACGTTATGGCCTGGTTGTACAAGTCCCCACAGGTTCTCATGTATGAACTTTTGGTCCCAGTCTGATGGTGCTTGATTTGGGAAGTTGTGGGACCTGCAGGGCTGGCCAGCTGCAGGAAGTGGATCAGGCCTTGAAGTCTATAACCCAGCTCTGTTTCATGTCTCAACTCCACTCTTCGTTCCCCAAGGTTCGAGAAGCTTTGGCATCCCAACCCGGAACTCCGGCTTCCGGCTTTGGTATCCCAGCCCGGAACTCTGGCTTCCGTGGCGCTGTCGGCACCTCGCCTTTCCCGCCATGGTGGACTGTACCCTTTCCAACTGTGCACCGAGTACACCTTTCCTCCCTTAAATTGCTACTTGTCCAGTCAGAGTGACAAGAAAAGTAAAGAACCCAGCTGTCGGCACTTTTCAGACTCCACTGATGGCTAACGCAGGTGAGTTTACTTCTAAGAACGGAAACATCTCATTCTGGGAAAGTAAGGGGAATGATGGAAATGGCCAGAATCCTAGATGACAGTTCTTTAAGCATGAGGGCCAGGAACCCGCTAGTCTCGGTGGAGTTTCTGGTGTCCACAGGAAATTCAGAGGGGTCTCATCTCCGCTGTACACGGTGTCTTGGATATGTGGTGAAAGGGTGTTAGGTTGGCCCACAGTGCTGCTGTTAGCAGTCAGCCACGCAGCGTAGAGCAAAGAATGACCCCACTCATGAGGGCAGGAAAGCCACATGTGTGAGATAAATTCCAAGTAGAAATAAACGTTCATAAAAGTTAACAGCATTGTAGGAACTACTGAGAAGTTCTTTAGTCATTTGGGACAGCAGACACATTGGAAATTTAGGAACGTCAGAGAAGGCTGGGACACTGAGAAAATGCAGATATGATATATGATATGATATGTTCTCATATATACAGTCTCACATACTCTCATGCATATGCATTCTCACACACACACATGTATGTATGTATGGATGGATGGATAGATGGATGGATGGATAAATCCCAGGAAACCTTAACTAATCTTGATCACCAATGTGACTGGACTGAGAAACGTGTAATTGGCAAATATGCCTGTGAGCCTGTCTGTGAGGGCGTATCCAGGGACAGTTAGAACATGAGGATGATGGCCAAAATAATGGATTAACTACTTGATAGATTAATAACATGGCGGCATTGTTAGAAAATGGTAAAAGGAAGTAGGGGGGCCTATCTGGAGGAAGAAGGGCATTGGGGGTGTGTCCTTGGGGCTCTTTCTTCTGCTGGCCCCTTCTTGCGTTTCTCTCTGCCTCCTAGCAGCCACAGTGGAGGCACTGTGTCCCACCACACCCACGCTGAGGGGAGCATGCGCACCCACACCGAGGGGAGCATGCGCATGGTTAACCTTTCTTCCTCTGAGTTGTCTGTGTCAAGTGGCTGGTCACAGAGATGAGAAGAGTAAGTTGCAGAATTCCCCAGGTGAGCATCCCTTCATCACACGCTCCTGTGACCTCTCTACCGCCACCCCAAACAAGGGGAAGTGAGACAGGAAGCTGGGCCAGAAAAGACAGCCGTTTGCTGCTTGTGGCTAGGTCTTATTTTTGTACATTTTACCCAGACATGTGACCTGTGGTTATGTCGCCAGAGTGCCACAGACCTGAAAGGCCCTGGGCTAGCAAGGGCTGTGGAGTTTCAACCCCGTGGACTTAAGTCACTGAGCAGAGGAATGAAGGACTTGAATAAATTGAAAGGGAGTGGGGGTGTAGCCTCCCCATTAAGATTTTCACGGAGACCTGCTTCAGTGGCTGCCCAGAGTCAGCCCCGGGAGGGGAGGGACCAGTAAATATATTTGCTTTGGGTGGCATTAGTTCCTTCAAACATCCACCACATAATGACGTTACTGCCACAGACATTGAACCTGAATTTGGGCTCACTTCCAGGCTTCACCCAACTGATAGGAAATTTCAAGGGCTGCAGATAAAACAAAAGATCTTCAGACTCCAATCCCTAGGAGTTCCACAGAACATGTCACCTATGTTCAACACAAACAGTTAAATGAAGAAAAGAATTACAGGGGAGAGGATGTCATGGGTGCTTGAAAAGCTACAACTTGACCGTACTTGTTCCAATCTTGACTTTGGTTTTATTTGCTTGTGTAGGCAAATGTTTCTTTCCCACCTGCCTAATAACCAACACAGAGGCTTATATTAATTACAAATGCTCGGCCAATAGCTCAGGCTTGTTACTAGGTAACTCTTAAATTAAAATTAGCCCACATTTCTTATCTATGCTTTGTCACATGGCTTGGTACCTTTTCTTGGTATGGCATGCCCATCTTGTTTCTCTCTGCATCTCTGGGGACTCCTCTGACTCCACCCTTCTTCCTCCCAGCCTCCTTAGTTTGGGTCTCCCAGCTAACTTTATCCTGCCTTGTTATAGGTCAGTCAGCTTCTTTATTAAACCAATCATTGTGGCATATATTCACACAGTGTAAAGAAATATTCCACATTTCCCCCTTTTTGTCTAATTAAAAAGGAAGGTTTTAACTTTAACAGTAAAATTATATACAACAAAAACAGTTAAGAATTACAGTTACAATATCTAGTCTATTTATATTTGGCAGAATTAGAGAAAATTCTCTATTCTCTATCTTATCTTTGTGAGTTCAAAGTTTTGTACCCAATTTACCTTCTATGATAACTAAGGAAAACTATAACTATCTAGTCTTCAACTCCATCAAAGACCTGAGAAGGAAATAATATTATCTGAGTAAGCAGGAAATGCATAGCAAGCAAATTCCAAAAATATGAGGAATGGTAGAAACAGTTGGCTGCCTGAACAGTCACCCAAAGTTCCTCTGTAACATTGTGGCATCCATTTTTGGCTTATGGCCTATAATATCCGATAAACTTTTTTGAGATGCAGGGAATTTTGAAGGGCTGTCTTACGTTGTCTTGGCAAAGTCTGGCAGTCAATTTGTGTGTGTGTGTGTGTGTGTGTGTGTGTGTGTGTGTGTGTGT
>CABHPP010149563.1:377-12411 GCA_902168425.1 Peromyscus attwateri
AAAAAAAAAAAAAAAAAAAAAAAAAGTAGCCCCAGGGAATGACTCTCTCTAAGGTTCTTTACCAGAATCTGGACCATAAAAAAATACCCACACCTACTCCATTGGAGGACCAGAAGGACAAAGTTGGGTTTTGTGTCAGGAAATGCATTGGTCATTCCAGCACTCTCTAACCCTAGTTTAATTGGGTTTAATTTCAGGATATTCGTTCTGTAGACGACATCAAACAATCCATTCTGAAGACAATCCCTACAAGTGTGCAGAGTATGGCAAAAAGTTTTCTTCCTTATCATTCCTTCAACAACATCAGACAGTTCATATTGGAGAGAAATCACACAAGTGTGAGGAGTGTGGCAAATGTTTTTGCTCAACTTATTCCCTTAGAAGGCATCAAACAATCCATTCTGAAGACAATCCCTACAAGTGTGAAGAGTGTGGAAAAATATTGTCCTGTTTTATAAACCTTCAAGAGCATCAGAGAATTCATACTGGAGAGAAATCATACAAATGTGAAGAGTGTGACAAATGTTTTTACTTATCTTCATCCCTTCGGCGACATCAAACAATTCACCGTGAAGACAATCCCTACAAGTGCGAAGAGTGTGGAAAGTGTTTTTCAGGATCATCATCCCTTAGACAACATCAAAATATCCATTCTGAAGACAATCTCTACAAGTGTGCAGATTGTGGCAAAAGGTTTTCCTTTTTTGCACCCCTTCAACAACATCAGACAGTCCATACTGGAGAGAAATCACACAAGTGTGAGGAGTGTGGCAAATGTTTTGGCTCAGCTTCATCCCTTAGACGACATCAAGTAATTCATTCTGAAGATAATCCCTACAAGTGTGCAGAGTGTGGCAAAATGTTGTCCTCTTTTACAAACCTTCAAGAGCATCAAACACTTCATACTGGAGAGAAATCTTACAAGTGTGAAGAGTGTGGCAAATGTTTTTCCTTATCTTCATCCCTTCGGCGACATCAAATAATTCCCTGTGAAGATAATCCTTACAAGTGTGAAGAGTGTGGCAGATGTTTTTACTCATCTTTGTCCCTTCGAGGACATCAAACAATCCATTCTGAAGACAATCCTTATACGTGTGTACAATGTGGCAAACAGTTTTCCTCCTCTAGGGATCTTCAGGATCATCGAACAGTTCATACAGGAGAGAAACCATACAAGTGTGAAGAATGTCACAAAGCCTTTCATCATCACTCATCTCTTAGGAAACACAAGAAAGTTCATACTTTACAGAAATGCTACCAGTGTGAAGAGTGTCAAAAATGTTTTTCCTCATCTTCATACCTTAGAGAACATAAAGCAATTCACACCAAAGACAATCCCTACAAGTGTGATGAGTGTGACACATGTTTTTCCTCATCTTCCTCCCTTAAACGACATCAAACAATCCATTCTGAAGACAATCCCTACAAGTGTGCAGAGTGTGGCAAAAGGTTTTCCTCCTTTGCTAAACTTCAAGAGCATCAGACCGTCCATACTGGAAAGAAACCATACAAGTGTAAGGAGTGTGGCAAATGTTTTTCCTCACCTTCATCCCTTAGTCGACATCAAATAATTCACTCTGAAGACAACCCTTACAAGTGTGAAGAGTGTGGCAAATGTTTTGACTCATCTTCATCCCTTAGAAGACATCAAACAATCCATTCTGAAGTCAGTCCCTATAAGTGTGTAGAATGTGGGAAACAGTTTTCCTACTCTAAGAGTCTTCAGGAACATCAAACAATTCACAATGGAGAGAAACCCTACAAGTGTGAAGAATGTCACAAAGCCTTTCATTATCGATCATCCCTTAGGAAACACAGGAGAGTTCATACTGGAGGGAAACCCTACCAGTGTGAAGAGTGTGACAGATGTTTTTCCTCATCTTCAGCACTTAAGCGACATAAAAAAAAGAAAATTCATTCTGAAGACAATCCCTAAAAGTATGGGGAATGTGCTACAGACTTTGTTAAGCTTTATATCCTTACTCAACATATGGTATAGTCCATACTGGAGAGGAAATCTAGAAATGTCCTAAAACATTTTCTTCTTTAACCATTAAAACACATCAAATGATTCACTCTGACTATAAACTCCATGAGTGTGTGAAGTGTGGTAAAATCTTTGCTAACAATTCGCATCTCATCCAACTCAAATGAATCAACAGTGGAGAGTATTGTTAATTATTTTGGAATGTCAACATGAACATCTAACTTCCAAGGGCACAAGTGCTAAGAATGTCATCAGATAACCACAGAGACTTCTCTTTGCTGTTATTCCCAATAGTTTGTTCAAATAATGTGATTGAAACTTGCCTTGATTAATGAGTCTCTTTCTTCTGTAACTATGAATGTTCCATGAAACCTTTACCGTGTCCTAACTTTGTCCATTGGGTGCCTGGAATCTTGAGATGTGGGCTGTGGCATAGTCATTGTTCTTTCCAGTGAAGTCATCCAAGCTCTTCTAATGTCTCCCCTCGGTGTGTAAGAAGCTGTGTCATAGCACAAGACCTAATTGGTCTTAATAAAAACCTGGAGTCAAATATCGGGGTACATGCTGAAAGATCAGAGACACAAAGGAACAATCCTCTAGAGAAAGTTCTTACCACTACAGGATCCTCAGACCACAAGCAGGGAGGGGGGGGTGAGATCCTGTCTCTATGAATCCTCAGACTGAATGGCTCTGAGATCCTGTCTCCTCCCTCCTTATATTCCTTTCTCAGCCCAGCCATATCACTTCCAGTGTCAACATTCCTAGTGCTGGGATTAAAGGCTTGTGACTCCCAAACTGCGATTAAACGTGTGAGCCATCACCACATGGCTCTGTTTCTCTTTGAGACTGACTTAATTTCGTGTAGCCCAGAATAGCCTTGAACTCACAGACATCCCTCTGCCCCTATGGTTAATCTAGTGGCTGGCTTTGCCTTCTGTTTTAGGCAAACAAGTTATCACCACACTCTGTCTCTCTGAGCTACCAAGTTTTCACCCAGCGTATGGCTCCTGAGTTCTTATTGGTAAAGTAAAAGGATAGAGATTTAGTTACAACTGTGAGAAGGCTCTCCTGGTCTAAGGCCTGAGAGGCAAGGCAGCTGTGGTGGCTGCTGAGGAGCCGTCATCATCGAACCATGTGCAGCTGTTGTTTCTCAGATGAAAACAGCAATACGAGTAGAGCAAAAATGACAGAAAAGTTATGGAAGGAACCGATCATTTTCAGATTGGATTTGAAACTTACTCCACAAACGATAAGTGATGGGATGTTATTCTGGTGATATGCTTTTACTTGCCATTTTAAAAAATGTTCTTACCCTTTCTTTCTCCTGGGCAATACTTCATTATCATTCTTATTGGATATAGTTTTGTATTAGGTTTAGAACCTTCTTATTTAGACAAAAAGGGTAAGTGTTGTGAGCATTCACTCCACCCATGACCTTGGGTTATCTGACCTGATAGAGGTGGTGCTTCTTGCCCACCTACCTGACCTCTTAAAAGGAAAAGGGAGGGGGTCGCATGCTCTCTTGGACATGGAAGGCTTCCTGATACAATTTGGCAATCTGGTCTGGAGCCTTTTCCATCTTTCTTTTGAATTAGTGAGTGTGTGATCCCCATTTCATCCCTTAATATAACTCTCCTCACACATCCATGGATTTCTCACATCATCACACATTATTATAAATGGTTAATGGTCATAGTCAATCTCTTTCTAAAGAAAATGGCGTGATGTGATATAGAAATGATAAAGAAAAAAATGATAAAATACTGTTAGTCTCAAAATACATTTGTATGGATTTTGGATCATTTTTCCTTTTGTTTATTAAGAGGTTTTCTATTCATTTTACACATCAACCACAGATTCCCCTGCCCTCCCTCGTCCCACCCCCCTACCTTCCCCCCAAACCCACCCCCCATTCCCACCTCCTCCAAGGCAAGGTCTCCTATGGGGAGTCAGCAGAGCCTGGTACATTCAGTTGAGGCAGGTCCAAGCCCCTCCTCCCTGCAGCAAGGCTGCACAAAGTGTCTCACCATAGTCACCAGGTTCCAAAAAGCCAGCTCATGCACTAGGGACAGATCCCGGTCCCAATGCCTAGGGGCCCCCTAAACAGTTCAAGCTAAACAACTGTCTTGCTTACCAAGAGGGCCTAGTACAGTACCATGGGGACTCCTCAGCTATTGGTCCTCAGTTCATGTGTTTCCACTAGCTTGGCTAGTTGTCTCTATTTTTTCCAGTCATGGTCTTGATATCTCTTGCTCATAGAATCCCTCCTCTCTCTCATTGATTGGACTCCTGGTGCTTACCTGGGACCCGGCCGTGGATCTCTGCATCTGCTCCCATCAGTCACTGGATCAGGGTTCTATGATGACAGTTAGGGTGTTCAGCCATCCAATCACCAGAGTAGGTCAGCTCAGACACCATCTCCACCATTGCTAGTAGTCTATGGTGGAGTCATCTTTGTGGATTCCTGGGGACCTCCCTAGTACTCTGCTTCTCCCTATTCCCATGGTGGTTTCATTTATCGTGGTGTTCTCCCACTCTGTTCCTGATCCACCTCAAACCTCCTGCTCCCCTAAGATCTCATTCCCCCATCGCTTGCTCTCACTACCCCTCCCACCCCAGTTTGCTCATGTAGATCTCATCTATGTCTCCATTGCTGGGGAAACCCTGTGTCTTTCCTAGGGTCCTCCTTACTAGCTAGCCTCCCTGGAGCTATGGGTTGCAGTCTGGTTATCCATTGCTTTACATCTAGTATCCACTTATGAGTGAGTACATACCATGTTTGTCTTTCTGAATCTAGGTTACCTCACTCAGGATGATATTTTCTAGTTCCATTTATTTGCCTGCAAATCTCATGATGTCATTGTTTTTCTCTGCTGTACTCCATTGTGTATATATACCACATTTTCTTTATCCATTCTTCAGTTGAGGGACATCTAGGTTGTTTCCAGGTTCTGGCTATTACAAGTAATGCTGCTCTGAACATAGTTGAGCATGTGTCCTTGTGGTATGATTGAGCATGCCTTGGGTATATGCCCAAGACTCATATAGCTGGGTCTTGAGGAAGATTGATTTCCAATTTTCTGAGAAACCGCCATACTGATTTCCAAAGTGACTGTACAAGTTTGCATTCCCAACAATATTTGAGGATTTTCCCCTTGCTCCACATCCTCTCCAACATAAACTATCTTCAATGTTTTTGGTCTTAGCCATTCTGAAAGGTGTAAGATGGTATTTCAGAGTCATTTTGATTTGCTTTTCCCTGATGACTAAGGATGTTGAGCAATTCCTTAAATGTTTCAGCCATTTCAGATTCTTCTGTTGAGAATTCTCTGTTTAGCTCTTTAGCCCATTTTTTAATTTGACTGTTAGGTATTTTAAATGTCTAGTTCTTGAGTTCTTTATATATTCTGGATATCAGCCCTCTGTTAGATGTGGGGTAGGTGAAGATCTTTTCCCATTCTGTAGGCTGTCGTTTTGTCTTATTGACCATGTCCTTTGCCCTACAAAAGCTTCTGAGTTTCAAGAGGTCCCACTTATTAATTGTTGCTCTCAGTGTCTGTGCTACTGATGTTATATTTAGGAAGTTATATCCGGTGCCAATGTGTTCCAGACAACTTCCTACTTTCTCTTCTATTAGGTTCAGAGTAACTGGAATTATGTTGAGGTCTTTGATCCACTTGGACTTGAATTTTGTGCATGGTGAGAGGTAAGGGTCTATTTGCAATCTTCTACATGTTGACATCCAGTTATTCCAGCACCATTTGTTGAAAATGCTTTCTTTTTTCCATTGTACAGTTTTGTCTTCTTTGTCAAAAATTAGGTGTTCATACATGTGCAGATTAATGTCAGGGTCTTCAATTAGATTCCATTGGGCCACATGTCACTTTTTATGCCAGTACCAAGCTGTTTTTATTACTGTAGCTCTATAGTAGAGCTTGAATCCAGGGATTGTGATGCCTTCAGAGATTGCTTTACTGTACAGGATTGTTTTGGCTATCCTGGGTTTTTTGTTTTTCCATATGAAGTTGAGTATTGTTCTTTCCAGGTCTGGGGAATTGCATTGAATCTGTAGATTGCTTCTGGTAAGATTGCCATTTTTACTATGTTAATCCTACCTGTCCATGAGCATGGGAGAACTTTCCATTTTCTGATATCTTCTTCAATTTCTTTCTTTAGAGACTTAAAGTTCTTGTCATACAGGTCCTTCACTTGCTTAGTTAGAGTTACCCAAGGTATTTTATATTATTTGTGGCTATTGTAAAGGGTGATGTTTCTCTGATTTCTTCTCAGCCCTTATGTCATTTGGATATAGGAGGGCTACTTTTTTTTTTTTTTAGTTAATCTTCTATCCTGCCACATTACTGAAGGTGTTTAATCAGCTGTAGGAGTTCCTTGGTGAAATTTTTGGGGTCACTTACGTATACTATCATGTCATCTGCAAATAGTAAAAGCTTGACTTCTTCCTTACTAATTTGTATCCCCCTTGATCTCCTTTTGTCTTATTGCTCTAGCTAGAACTTCAAGTACTATATTAAATAAATATGGGGAGAGCGGACAGCCTTGTCTTGTTCCTGATTTTAGTGGAATCACTTTGAGTTTCTCTCCATTTAATTTGATGTTGGCTGTTGGCTTCCAGTGAATTGCCTTTATTATGTTTAGGTATGTTCCCTGTATTCCTGATCTCTCCAAGACCTTTATCATGAAGGGGTGTTGGATTTTGTCAAAGGTCTTTTGAGCATCTAATGAAATGATCATGTGGTTTTTTTTTTTTTTTCATTTTGTTTATATGGTGTATTACATTGACAGACTTTCATATGTTGAACCACCTTGGATCCTTGGGATGAAGCCTACTTGATCATGGTGGATAATTGTTTTGATGTGTTCTTGGAGTCTGTTTGCCAGTATTTTATTGAGTATTTTTGCATCAATGTTCATGAGGGAGATTGGTCTGTAGTTCTCTTTCTTTGTTGCTTCTTTGTTTGGCTTGGGAATCAGGGTAATTGTAGCCTCATAGAAGGAGTTTGGTAATGTTCTTTCTGTTTCTATTGTGTGGAACAATTTAAAGAGTATTGGTATTATCTCTTCTTTGAAGATCTGGTAGAATTCTGCATTGAAACCATCTGGTCTTGGGATTTTTTTGATTGGGAGACTTTTAATGACTGTTCCTATTTCCTTAGGGGTTATTGGTCTATTTAAATAGTTTATCTGGTCTTAATTTAACTTAGGTATGTGGTACCTATCCAGAAAATTGACTATTTCTTTTAGATTTTGCAATTTTGTGGCATACAGGCTTTTGAAGTATGACCTGATGATTCTCTGGATTTCCTCAGTGTCAGTTGTTATGTCTCCCTTTTCATTTCTGATTTTGTTAATTTGGATGCTCTCTCTGCCTTTTGGTTAGTCTGGACAAGGGGGGCTTGTCTATCTTGTTGATTTTCTCAAAGAACCAACTCTTTGTTTCATTGGTTCTTTGTATTGTTCTCTTTGTTTCTATTTTATTGATTTCAGCTCTCAATTTGATTATTTCCTGGTGTCTATTCCTCCTGGGTGACTTTGCTTCTTCTTTTTCTAGAGCTTTCAGGTGTGCAGTTAAGTCACTAGTGTGAGATTTCTCCAACTTTTATGTGGGCATTTAGTGCTATGAATTTTCCTCTTAGCACTGCTTTCATAGTGTCTCATAAGTTTGGGTATATAGTACATTCATTTTCATTGAATTCCAGGAAATCTTTAATTTCTTTCTTTATTTCTTCCTTGACCCATTGGTGATTCAGTTGAGCATTATTCAGTTTCCATGAGATTGTAGGCTTCCTGTAATTTTTGTTGTTGTTGAAATCTAACTTTAAACCATGGTGGTCTGACAGAATATAGGAGGTTATTCCAATTTTTTGTATCTGTTGAGATTTGCTTTTTGACCGTTTATGTGGTTGATTCTAGAGAAGGTTCCATGGGGTGCTGAGAAGAAGATATATTCTTTTTTGTTAGGATGGAATGTTCTGTAGATATCGATTAAGTCCATTTGAGTCATGACATCAGTTAAGTCCTTTATTTCCTTATTATGTTTCGAAATGGCAGACCTGTCCAGTGGTGAAAGTGGGGTGTTGAAGTCTCCCACTATTAATGTGTGGGTTTTATATGTGGTTTAAGCTTTAGTAATGTTTCTTTTACATATGTGGGTGCTCTTTTGTTTGGGGCATAAATGTTCAGAATTGAAACTTCATCTTGGTGGATCTTTCCTGTGATGAGTATGTAATGCCCTTCTTGATCTCTTTTGATTGATTTTAGTTTGAAGTCTATTTTGCTAGATATTAGAATGGCTACACCTGCTTGCTTCTTAAGACCATTTGATTGGAAAGTCTTTTCCCAGCCTTTTATTCTTAGGTAGTATCTATCTTTGAATTTGAGGTGTGTTTCTTGTATGCAGCAGAAAGATGGGTCCTGCTTTCGTATCCATTCTGTAAGCCTGTGTCTTTTTATAGGTGAATTAAGTCCATTGATATTAAGGGATATTAATGACCAGTGATTGTTCATTCCTGTTATTTTTTGGTGGTAGTGTGTGTGTATTTCTCTTCTTTGGGATTTACTGCTGTGGAGTTATCTATTGCCTGTGTTTCATGGGTGTATCTGACTTCCTTAGGTTGGAATTTTCCTTCTAGTGCTTTCTGTAGGATTGGATTTGTGGATAGGTATTGTTTAAATCTGGTTTTGTCTTGGAATGTCTTGTTCACTCCGTGTATGGTGATTGAAAGTTTTGCTGGGTATATTAGTCTAGGCTGGCATCCATGGTCTCTTAGTATCTGCATTACATCTGTCCAGGTCCTTCTGGCTTTCAAAGTCCCCATTGAGAAGTCGGGTGTTATTCTGATGTGTTTGCCTTATAAGTCACTTGGCCTTTTTCCTTTTTGCTCTTAATATTCATTCTTGGGGCTGGAGAGATGGCTCAGAGGTTAAGAGCACTGGGAGGACTGGTTGCTCTTCCAAAGGTCCTGAGTTCAATTCCCAGCAACCACATAGTGGCTCACCACCATTGTAATGAGACCTGGTGCCCTCTTCTGGCCTGCAGGGATACGTGCAGGCAGAACACTGTATACATAACAAACAAATAAATCTTTAAAAAAAAAATCATTCTTTATTCTGTAGGTTTAGTTGTTTAATTACTATGTGGCGAGGGGACTTTTTGGTGGGGGGTCTAGTCTGTTTGGTATTCTTGTATCTTCATAGGTATTTCCTTCTTTAAGTTTGGAAACTTTTCTTCTATGATCTTGTTTAGTATATTTTCTGTGCCTTTGTGTTGGTATTCTTCTCCTTCTTCTCTCCCTATTATTCCTAGGTTTGGTCTTTTCATGGTGTCCCAGATTTCCTGGGCATTTTGTGTTAGGACTTTTTTGGCTTTGTTGTTTTCTTTAACTAACGAATCTATTTCCTCTATTGTATCCTCTACACCAGAGATCCTCTCTTCCATCTCTTGTATTCTGTTGGTTATGCTTGCATCTGTGTTTCCTGTTCATTTACTCAGATTTTCTATTTCCAGCATTCCCTCTGTTTGTGTCTTCCTCATTGTTTCTGTTTCCCTTTTCAGTTCTTGAACTGTTTCCCTCACCTGTTTCATTGCTTTTTCATGGTTTACTTTAAGGGATTTATTGCTTTCTTCCAATTTTGTATTTGTCTCTTCCTCCATTTCTTTATAGATTTCTTCCCATTTTTTGTTTGACTTTTTCTCAGTTTCTTTATTATTTCCTCCACTTTTTTTGTTCATCTTTTCCTCAATTTATTTCCTTTTGTTTTATTTGTTTGGTTTTTGTCTTCTGTTTTGTTTTTTTTTTTCCCAGAGAAGGTCTCTAAATTTTCCTGTCCAGGTTTGGATTGGGTCCATTTGTCAGAAGCCTCTGAGCACTTAGCACATTCAGGCAGAACAAGGTTGGTTTCAAAATCTTCTTAAAAGATACTTTTCATTCACGTTACTGTATTGTGCAGTTTTACTTACTTGTCTGGACGGACAGTCTGAAATAATGACAGGGAGACTCCTTTTAGTTTATGTTATTAATTGTTTTTCATTTATTTTACATACCAATCACAGTTTCCTCTCCCTCCTCTCCTCCAATTCCCCCCACAAACACACACACTCACATCTATCCCCCTCCTCATCCACTCCTCCTCTGTCTCCATTCAGAAAGGGGCAGGCCTCCCATGTGCTTGAACAAAGCATGACATATCAAGTTGAGGTAGGACTGAGCTCCTCCCCCTGCATAAAAGCTGGGCAAGGTTATCCTGCATGGGGAACAGGTTCAGGGAGACTTCTTAGTAATTATGAAAGCTTGGCCTTTAGTGTAGGCTTTTCCCCAACTAGCTCTTATAACTTAATTTAACCTGCCTTCATTAATCTCCGATCTGCCCCATGGCTTTTCTTTAAATGTCTCCACCCTTCTGTATGCCCGACTTGGTCCTCGAGTAGCAGGTGTCTCCCTGCAGGTGGAGTCATCTCTTCTGCTTTATCCCATGAATCCTGCCTGTCGTCTCCTGCCTAGCTATTGGCCACTCAGTTCTATTAAACAAATCAGAAGGTGCCTTGGCAAAGACAAATCTTCACAGTGAACAAAAAAAGATTATCCCACACAGTATTGCTTTATCATTTTAAAGTACAACTGATCAAAGTGTTTTTTTAATGCTGTAGTAAGATTAAAATCAGAACATGTGGATCTGAAATGACCTGTAAATCCAATATTTCTGTTAAAAGTCTTGACTCACATTTGTAGTAGAATATTTTAAGGTGCGTTACTTTTGTTTGTGTTGCATTTGTTTAACTCTGTGAATCTGTGTTACTGTGCCTGTGTAGAACACCTGATGGTGTAATAAAGAACTGGCCAATAGCAAAGCAGGAGAAAGGATAGGCAGGGCTGGCAGGCAGAGAGTATAAATAGAAGGAGAAATCTGCAAAGAGGGATTAGAGATCCAGCAGCCAGAGGAGGAGGACTCCAGGAGCCAGCCATTCAGCTACACACACAGCAAGCCACAGAGTAAGAGTAAGACACAGAAATAAGAGAATGGGAAAAGCCCAGAGGTAAAAGGTAGATGTAATAAGTTAAGGAAAGCTGACAAGAAACTAAGCCAAGCCAAAGCCAGGCATTCATAAATAAGAAAAAGCCTCCGTGAATGAATTTATTTGGGAGCTGGTTGGCGGGCTCCCAAAAGAGCCAAAAAAATCTCCAGCAGCACACATTCACACATCTGGTGTTGTGGATCAGGAGGTGAACACCAGACTGAATAACCATGGCTGTTTGAAACCAAAACAGTAGCCACATTGTTGTTAAGAAACCACATTTTCTTATACATTGATATTAAATCTCCATAGCTTACAAGAATAAGTTTCTATTCCCTAAGCCTAATGTACCCTCCAAAACATGTTTCAACCTATGCTGAACTTGTAACCCAATGATGTATGCTCACCATTTGCCTTACAAAAATATCCTGTGATATGATTGCACTTTTGCCTTACGAAAATGTTTTTCCAGATACCTTGATGATTCCCCTGCCATATGATGTATTAGTGAACCAGCTTTTTAAAAAAAATTTCATCACTTCTAAGGCCCAATTATCTCGACATCTGTTTTCTATTAACCTTAACTCTTCCCCTAGAATGGACCCCAAAAAGCAATGAGGGGCTGCTCTCTGAAATACTTTGGGAGAGAAAGCCAAGTGACCAGTTTCTGGTGCACCTGTAAAATGAAGCTTGCTTTAATCAGACATTCGTGCAATTGATTTTTCTCAGGCCTAACAGCTGTCCAGCCCACTCAGGCTGTTTCTCAGTCCTATCTCTACTGCAGGCAGTTGGAACTAATCCAGGAAGAGTAACTGTCACACAAAGAGTCCAGGAATTCCTTCGCACAGACTTCTTGGAAATGTAGTCCATGCGACTGTGACATCACAGGAAGCGGCCCAGGAAATCCCTTTCCGGCTTTCGTTTGCCAAAGGAAAGTCTTTCCCCAAAGTTGGGCGAGAGTCCTGTCCTGCTCTACAATCCTGTTGCATCTCTGACATGGAGGTTGGTCCAGG